>JAQFYZ010000135.1:0-67113 GCA_034695085.1 Cylindroiulus punctatus | reverse complement strand
CCAAATATATTTCCACAATATATTTCAAAATACATTTCCCATAATATATTTCAAAATACATTTCTTTTCCATATGGGATGCTTACAGGCCAGGGAGAAACTCTCGAGAAACATGAAGCCATTATAGCAGACATGCATTTGCTCTAAACCCGATAATTAATCAAAGAGGACACCCATGCTGGAATGTCTTACAAAGTGGTTGTAACCATTTTCACACCGAATTCATGCAAGCCAAAGCCTGCATGTTTCAGAAACATTATTGAATCTAATGTACTGTAGGTCTTCAATCCGCGAAACATTTTCAAGATTTGTTGCATGGAATTGTTGGAACACGCATGCAGAAATGTGTTGAATCGGTTTTGGTTGATAAAGATTAAAGAAAATTTCTTCAGTTTATAGTGATATAGGGAAATTTACTTTTCCATACCCTTTCCTATATTAAAACCGGAATCAAAGGTCATTAGCAATCAAGCTACTGTAATTTCAAAATACTTATATATAATAATACTGTACATGTAACAACTTTTTAAAAATCGTACAAGTATATGGATTTGCAAAAAAATGTTTTTTCTCAGAAGTACTTCGTGAGGAATTGTGTCTGTACTATAGAAGTTTTCCTCTAACATAAACACCATGAGTGAGTGGGCTTCTTCTAACGGCTAGCAGATTGGCAGTGATTGCCTGACGGATGGCAGATAAATAAATTGCATTTTTATATTAGGTTATGTTCGATTACGAGCACTAATTGCAAGTAAGGTTATATACATGTTGTGCACATTTGAAGCTGTGAGTATTCTGTATTATATTCAAAAGTCGTAATGAATGGATATCATTCTTGAATCACATCAAGAAATTGGCATTTTGAGAAAAGGCACAATTGCACATTCTCCGCATATTTTAACTGGTTAGCTGTCAGTGATTTTGCGAATGTCATTGCACAAACGTTTCAGGTTTCCTAATAAAACACCTCGCAATATGCACGAAATAGCGAATACAGTCTAAATCAAGCTATCTGACTGCTGATATCCGATTTCATGAGTTTCATTGACTTGCAAACAATACGAAAGAAGCTATTCTAGCCAATTATTAAACTTGTACATGTACATGTACATCCTCATAGTCAGTCAATAGGACAAGTCCCATGGTTAAACTGTATACATTTTCATTGTGTTCAATAAAATGATTTGGTAAAATTCGTCACAATAACTAATGCCAGTATCTAACGGGGATGGCGAAGTTTAAACAATAGGAGATTATATCGATTTACAATAAGTCGTTGTGCCTTCGGACATAATTCGATGTTCGCAGAAGTAACAATTGTCGAACCTTTACAAAGTAATGAACATGTGGATCCTATAAGTCAAAATCACGCCCAGCAATCAGCAACGGGCGTCCAAAATTCATTTTACCAATGCAGTCTTATGAAAGCAAACAAACAACACATGAAGCCATGTAAAGGTGAAGTTAACCACGAAGAAGGTATTGGAACTGATTACTTCGCTTCGAATTAAATGGCAATTTGGCGGTTATCGACAGCCATCCCACAAATGAAATTCGCAAAGAAAAACTCCGACAAAGTTTTTACTGCAAATACTCATTTAACCGAGTTTTTGTTTGCTAGTTACGTGTAGGAAATCAGAAATAAAAACCTATGAAATAGCCGAGCGTTCCCTCGCAACTCGTAAGCTGGCAGTGATTGCCTAGTGGCTAGGGGCAGCTAAATCAGAAATTACATGTTAGTTACGTTTTGGTCAGATTTGGTAGGTTAGGCACACGAAAACGAACACACAAAACAAAAAAGCAAATAAAAAAATGAAAAGGTTGAATTTCTATAGCTACACTAGCTCAGGTGTCATTTTGCATACTAGACAAGAAGGGCTGGAATGTAAAGATTTTGGGCAAATTTGGACTAATCCATAGTATATCCAAAGATTTTGATTAAGACAATTTTCCTATTCTGATTCTAGGTTTGGTACTTGTTGGGGAAGACAAACGTCAAGGGTTAATCCCATTTCCACGCGTTGGGCGTACATTTAACCCTTGGCTTCAGCCCACTATTTATCGACAGGATTTCGAGGACGACGATGGCCTAAGTTTACCGGAAGACATGTTTACAGTGCGCTACACTAGGGGCATTTTCACCCCACGATTGGGTAGAAGAAAACGATCAACGAACGACGACGATAAGACGACGGAAACATCGGTCCATTCGTACGGAGCAAATTCCAACGTGGTCGATTTGGGAGAATTGCTCAGAAGAACTCCATGGGCCATCGTAGCTTACAAAGGTAAGCACTATCATTCTTGAAAAATTATTCAATGTGTCATAACAAGAAAATCATCCTAAATGGATGCGGCTGAATTTACAAGAGAATTTAAATTTAGCGCTGCTTCAACATTTCATTAGATGGGCAATCAAAACAAAGCAACAATTCATAGCATGCAGGTCACTTGTGAAGTTTGGGAACTAGTACGTAGTTATATGGCCCTGCAATACCAAAATGCCTGTAAATCGGTATCATGTGAAAAAATGTAAGACTATATGTAACGTAATACTTTACACTTTCAAAACCTAAATGCACTTTACTCGTGCATTTCGTATATTTTAGTATATTTTCATATTAAGCAAAAAAACGTGTACTAGTACATTATTACATTAGAAATCATATAATTAAATCTGCCCCACGGAGATCCTTCGCTATCTAAACTGACTAACCTCAGGACCGTGTTAGTTGCATTAAGGGCCCTTGGGCTCACATATGTGATCATTTTATGTGATTTTCTCGTGACGATTTCTGCTACCACATGTAAAACGTTTAAAATTTTAATCGATTTACTGCATCAATCCATACAGATATTTAGGCCATGGGGCCCTTAGGTTCATGGTGCCCTGGGTCCATGATTAGGCGCTACTGACTGACCAGCAGGGCAAGTTTATAAACACTTAACAAACTAGGCTGTCGCCTGAGCAAAAACTGAATTAATATAGCAAAGAAAATACAGATTCTGTATGCAAATACCACGTAAACTGGATCTGAAACTACAAATGGTGCCTGCTAACTTGTAGTAGTTTCAAACGTATGGCGCTAAGGACTCCGCATTAGGACTTCACCCCAAGAACTAACTGCTATCAACCCCTATTTTATTGACACATTTTATTTGCAAGGCGACCTAATAAAATGTTCAATCATCGCCGAATTCAGACCAATTCAGGCGCTGTATATTTTTCATTTTTCACGGCTCGTTGGAATAACCGCATATTTATTTCCAGATGGAGTTGATAAAAAGATGGCGTTTAGCCCTCGTCTGGGTCGAGCCATGGCCCCTCGCCTAGGGCGGAAGCGTTCGGATGGGCCCAATGATGTCCACGAGGACCCTGAGAAGCGGGCTGCGTTCGCCCCTAGGCTGGGAAGGGCCTACCCCATGGAGGAATCCAGCGAGGGGGATTCACCTTTCCAAATTGCCACCCGGGCCGCATTTAGCCCTAGGCTGGGTCGCTCTGGGCCAGGTTACCTCCAAACTCGAAGCGCATTTGCGCCGAGGTTGGGGCGCTCAGACCCAAGCCTCAACAACAGTGGCGACACCAGCGACCAACAGAGTGTCTAATCCAGCACTCCAATTTGGACGAATTTCATTTTAAGTTCAATTAATGTCAGGAAACCGAAAAAAAAAAATCCATCAAAATGTTACGAAAAGGATAATTGTATCAATTACCAGCCCTCGAAATGACGCGAGAACATGAAATATCAAGGAATAAGAAAATGTTACAAGATGGCCGGCAGCACCATGGTCATAACTTGTAGAACACCATGCGTGGTCACTCAGCTTTGGAGAAGTACATTCAATAAAATACAACAGCTTTGCCCGAAGAAAAATCTATAGTACCGTATAGCAAATGTCATAATGAGTAAGGTCCGGTCCACAGAGCGATTTTTTAAAATGCTGCAGTACTTTGAACTCTAATTAATATAATGAAGTAGTCTCTTGCATAGTTTAAATCACGTTTTATCCAAGTAAACCTTGCATGTAAATGTGTTTTACCTACCTTACTTGACTTCAGTAAACAGTCGAGTCAATATAATTGAAACACGTTTACATTCAGGACTTACTTCGATAAATTAACTTAAGTCTTCACGCAAACATACAGTAGTGTCTAACAATGGAAGCAACAGACTCGTTCTAATTTCCATAATAAAAATACAGCTGCAAAGTAATGAATCGTGTAATAACTTCATAACGGGTATGAGATTGGCCCAGATTTGTAACAATAAACCTAGATCTTGATCATGCCCCTGATTTTCAATGAAATATCAAGAAATGTTGAACTTATTTCTTGGACAACTTTCAGCTATTTTCTAATCAGGGTAGTGCACACCTAGACGACTCATTACATATCGACATATTGGGGCAATGATTTTTTCTCAATCGAGAAAGAAAATACACGGAGATGACTAGAGCTGAATGACCATACGTTGCTCTACGAACCATGGCTTGACATTCTTATCTTTAACTTTAGAGAGAAAGTCAACTTGATTTAAGCTTACAAGCAGATATGAACGAGAACTGGAAATGTATGCGTGTGATGATCACTTCATAATTAAAATGTATATTAATGTCATAATTATAAAGGAATGGTGATGGCTTATGTCGTTTGATTTTCTTCCTCGTTAAAACATGTTCCCTTAATAGTCGACTCATGCTGCTCTATCAACGAATCCAAAATGGTACGCATACAATTAATAATTATTCACATTTTGATTTAACAGCTCTCAAGTACGTTTTCTGTTGTTTAATAAAATACTCTATAAATTGTCGTGATATTTTTATGAATGTATAAAACGACTGTTGACTGCAAATAAATGAATAAAGACTTTTGTTTATCTGACCGTATAACGTCAACTCATACAACCAATCACGACGTAAACCCATGTACTAGCTGGCGGAATTTATCTTGTTTTACTTTTTTCTTCGTTTTCTTCTGTTTATCCTAACCTATAACATAGCCTAAGATAACCTTAAAATGTAGTTTTTCATATTCGGCCGCATGAGAAAATAGGCAATTACTACCACATCATGTGCCATTTGGAGAAAGTCACCTTTGCATCAAGTCTATAATGGCAAATGGGGAATAGTCTGGCAACACACAGTATAGCCAAATTTAATGGAAAAACACCAAGGTAAGATACATGTATAAGGTAAGAATGTAACTACTGTATTTTCGTTGTAAACTCTTACTCGCTTTAAAGAGTACGTACACTTGGATTCATGCGATAAATCCACCAACAAGTGAGCAAATGGTGGACTAATTAAATGCACAGCAATACATACAATTATTGCCGTTTACTTATCCATCTTGTGTCACAAAAGAAACAAATCAAGATGAAAAGTCTGAGATACTGATCACACTGTGTTGTAAAACAATAATATTGTCCCAGAAATTCATTAATGCGCAGTAAATTAATGTTAATAGTTGGGGGAAAATTAAGAAAACTAATTATTGCTGCATAACCCTTATACTTTCTTAATGATGTGGAGTTGCATATTCACAAGCTTTGAATAAAAAAAAAGTTCATTAAGCAAAATAACTGAAAATGGGACTCAGATACTGTATCACATCATACATATGAAACCTAAAAGCCAAAGCCATAATAAAAAATAATATAAAAACTAATAGCAACCCCTGCAACGTCTAAGTCCTTTCAAGCTACGTGTAATTCGTATTAGAATGACTCTTCATTTTATTCGACAAAACAACGTAGAAATGCGGGCTTATCTGAACATTTGATTTTTTACAATTTGTAAGGAGATCATTTTTTACGTCTAGCACATCTTTGGGTGATGATGCATGCGTTTTCATTCATCTATAGACTTAACCGCACGCTGATCCACGCAATAGGGGACTTCTGAATTAACTTCCAATTGCGTTATAACGAACAACGAAATGTAAAACCTCCAGCAGGGACTTAAGCTAAGGGACTTATTTGTTACAACGATGAAGTCGCTAAATTCAAATCTGATCGCTAACAAATGTGAAATTTTTTATATTCTTCCTAGTATTACGTTTATCTATCCTGCCGAGTCATGTCTCACTTTCTTAATTAACGACAATGCGTTAGAGCCATCATTAAAATGACGATTACGTAGCTCCTAATCGCGCAGCGAGTTCATAAAGATCACGCTTTAATGTCATCTACGTGTTACTCATTTTTGTACAAATAATGGGGACAATGTTAGAAGAGCTCAACACAAAGCAGAGCACTATGTTCAATTAATGTGATATACGACCGTATGTTTGCAGAAAAACGACCTAATTTGTCACTCATTAGAGTGTCATGACCTCTGGCTCTGATTTACACACAGCATAATAACTCATCTGTAATGACTTGAAATATTTAAGAAAGTACTTCAACTAATGTTTATTATATGACATAGAGTCACATACAGGAATCAATATGAATTACCCATACCACCAGACAACTTGGTCGGTATTCGATCGAATTAAAATCAAAATTGTTTGTACCCTGTATGCCAAACACAGGAAATAAAATTATTTAATTCTTCGGCCATTTCGGAGATTTTTTCCTTTTTTAAAAACCCCGATCAAAGGCATTCGTGCAACACTGCGATGCCACCATTGATTGCTTTTCATTAGGAGGAGATTCTAAAATACTGTTTAGAAGTTAACAGAATCTTGCTCATAATGCAGTTTCTTGTTATATGTTTCGTTATTTTGTTACCTAATAACTAAGTCCCACCTCCTTCTGTGTATTCAAGCACCTGAGAAAGCCGTTTATTAAGCGAAATATCGGGCAATGCAAAAGTCTCGTCATTTTGGTTTGAATAAGCGTTTTGGATAACTTTCTAAATAAGTAATCACTCCTTGATACGTTAAATACAGCATCCTTCAAATATAAAAATGCAAGGCAGAATTCATGCATAATGAATTATTTGAGTGAAGTAAGTGGAAATGCGAATGTTTCAAATTTCAGAGACTGCTTGATAAATTTCAGAGCATAAGCTTGAATTCCCTATACTCCGTCATTAATCAATTCTGGCATAAATTAACTCCCAAATGATGTATATTTCACTCAAAAAGCTATAAAACTAGTATTAAGTAGATTTTCACGAAATGACAACCTGAATCCACACCGAACTAATAATACACCGAACAATTACTTATCCAAATTAGATGATAATAAGAAAACTAATTACGATTTGCATACAATACGCTCGTACATGTTTAAATAAAAGATCGTATCAACATAGTTCGCACTTATACAGGGTGCAAATCCATTCAAATTTTAAATGTGATATTACAACAGTAAAATATCATGTAAATTTTCCGTGTATCGACGAGCGTATTTGCAACTTGAACTTCACAACTACTGAAGACATGTATATCGTCGTTCATATTGTCGTTCAGGTTGTCAGGTAATTAATTGCACAAAACAGACGGCACAATTTTATTATAACAATAGTTTTGCGCCACAATGAGAATAGTTGAATTAGGTTAGGCTCAGATTTAATAAAATCCTGCGGTGGCAAAGCCATTTACAGAAATTAATTCCAATTTTCTTTTGACTCGATTGTTTCTGGGGATAAAATAGTAGCGTACTGCAACAAAATGCCCCTTTATATTTATGTCACCAGCCTTAGTACTTTAAGCTTCCTATAAAAGCAATAAAAGCAACTGACTGGTTTATTCAATTGGATTTGTCTTTATCCGCGATTTATGGGACAGGACGTAATGAAAATCGTGATTTTATACCGCGGAGATACGTAGCGACAAAGACTTTGCCGCGACCAAATTAAATCCTAACGTATTCTAAAAAGTCGCTATTTTATTTTCGTTTCATCCTTAATGAATCAACAACTAACTTGGATGTGTTTTGCGAACCTGGCATATAGCTTAAGTGTACATGCATATGCCTACTAAAGGTTCTTATTATAATATGCAGATAATGCAAACTTTCCTTTAACTCAATACATGTAGACATTAGCATAACACGAAGAGTCTGTTCTATTCTGACTAAATTACAAACATCGTAAAACATCAATATGCTTTATGCATTTTACATATCAATTCTTTAATTAAAACATCTCGTATGCAAATGTCCAGTATTGTCTAGCAGAACAACATTTTTAAATTATGAAAAAAAATTTAAATTTTAATATGTTTATTTCTAGCACAGAATTATACTATATATTTAATGAATAAATTAAAAACACAATTGGTATAATGAACCAATTCAAGTCAGGGAAGCGGAAAATTTTGTACAAATGGCTGCATTGTAAAAAGTTATGATGCATCCTGTAATCTAAATATTACGGCGCTTCAGATAACAATTCACGAACCAGGACGCCAACATGTTGAGTGGGAGATTCAAACCTGCTCAAAAACTTGCAATTACATGTATTAAAACGTCAAATAAAATAGCCATTAGGGGCAATGGCTATTTGTTGTACTATTCAGATAAGACCTGATACGGATTATCTTGAAATCCGATTTTTATTTTTTTAAGAAATGCTATTGGAGCCGAGTTTAAAAACACATTTTCACTGTTCGTCGATATATAGAACTGCGTAAACAAAGTATATTATATAGTTACATATTTCACAAACGTTCACTGTGATTGTTTACAGATCTAAATTCGAATTCCATCCTACGTGCTTTTGAATCTACAAATTGTAGGTACATATTTTTTTCTGGAAAAGTTAAGAATCGAAAATTGCTGCCCTCTTGCGACAAAATGTACAAAACGCGCCATATTCGAAATGTCTGTAATTCGGCTATACAGAATTAAGAATTATTCCATATTTATACCACCACCATCAGAATAGACTTGCGAAAACATACACGGAATGATTCTGCTAGTCCTCACGCTTCGTGATAATTAAAAATTAACAAATGTGGGGTGATTAAAAATATGAAATCTGGCTTGCACATCTGCAAATCAAAAGCAGATTCATATCATTTTATCATACGGAATGTAGCAGTATTGCGGATGAAGGCTATGAAATGTGATAAATGTTAGATTGGAGGGGTGTGTCTGCTTTTGTATGAATATTAATGGCCTCACCCTAGCCGACTATCCATAATTAGCAAGATATTACGGTAATTCCGCCATTGATTCGGTATATGCATAATAATAAAATGAGGCATGCAAGAGATGGAAAACAAGACGAAAAAGTTAATACGGAGCACTGAATCGTGACGTCAAATGCACCTTATCTAAATTGCTGCATTACGTACAGTATGTGAAGGCGTTTGCACCTTTTTAATAAATCAACAGCAAAAATAAGCTGGTGTTCCTTGCATTACCAGAATTTGTTTCAGTTCTTGGAATCATGAAAATATCAAAATTCTAAAAAAAAATTTTCTTGGGCAGCATTCTTAAATTTAAACTTTAACAGCTCTAACAACAAACATTAACAAACTTTATCCATCCGTCAAAAGTCCCAAACTAAGTAGATTTTAACCTCCATGAAAACAGTGAAATTTACAAGGGTTATTGTGCGATGCTGGGAGAGATTTTCGTTCAAAAATGCCTTGCTAATTTTACTTTTAATTATAGAAGATTGCACCACGACAACGAATATAGTCATTTCGTCAATTCAAAATTTTCCCATAACAAAGTTTCCATGAACAATATTTCATTACCTCAATAATTGGTGCGCAAATAATAATTGGTGTTAGCAACGCAACATTTTACCAAATACTGTATGTAGTGTCCCTGACTGCTATAGTTACCGGCCCAATTTTGTTTAATGCCGTTACGGTCCAGTTGTTTTCCAATGCTGCTATGCCAAATAAGCACCTGCTCATGATTTAATCTACTAAAAATGTCAAATTATATTTAATCAGTCGTAATTGAAGCAATATATACTTGAAAATCAACTGATCAGTCATTTTGGTTCACGTGAATGGACACCATTGAATATAATGACGTTCGTGCAACACGTTCGGCAAACACTGAGTTGTGTTTGCCAAGGTTTAAAAAGTTTGAATTTGCCGCTGAAGTAATATACATGCAGCTGAAGTGCTATACGTACATTACTGCAATCATACTGCAATTGCACGATACGTGTACAGGATATGTGTATTCTTAAGATTCATGGTCAAAAATAATACGCCATTTGATGGCATCTTATTGTGTATATACAGTAAGATCGGTAGTTGGAATGTAGCCTCAAATAAGAAAAAATGTTTCTATAAAATTAAAGCATTTAATAACTTGGAGACTAATCACGAACGATGAAATTGATATGGCCGAAACCAATATATACAAGTACATGTAATGTAGATACGGAATCTTATGCTAAAATAACATCATTTATCGTATAACATCCGCAAATATGATGAATTCAGGTAGTTTATGTGCTATAGCATTTACTATGCATGCAAAAAACTGGCAGAGTGGTCTTCATAGCATGCAACACAACAACACTATTCAACTGACTTCAAAACAAATTAAGCGTCTTAATGGGTTTTATCTTACTGATAAAAATCTCCCATTTCACAGAAACGTGTGCATGATAATACGCAATTAATGCAATTGCATGCCACCTTTCCTGTCTGTCCACAGAACCATGTTAAATGACCCAGAAGCTAAAAGCAATCGAGCACTCACAAACCATATATTGGTAGGCACAGTAAGTCACTTCAGATCTAAACTGTGAGTCAAAGGGAAAATGATAAATATGGTTCTTTATAGAGGTAAACAGGTCAATAAAATACATGTACATGTAGTGCTACTAGAACAATTCAACCAGAGTACATGTACCATGTATATGCACATTGAGTATCATTGTTAGCTAGCAATTATAAGTTAGGAAAACCATACATGTACAGTGTACATGTCATTTTATTTTATTGTTTTGAGGACATGTTTTAAAAACGTATAATTCCCGAAAAAATAACTATATCGATGTGGTGTGCTAATTTTTAGTGGCGATAAATTCGCTGATGCATTTGAGTGCTTTTATATTGTTTTTCATTATTTTATTATTTTTCTTTCGTCATGGTTAACTGTTGCGAGCACGTCAATGAATTAAACGATATAATGTAATGATAATAACCATATTGTGCCTGCACGTGTGCTCATGCAGGGTGACAAGGTGTGCCAAGGCCTAAAATATAGGATAACAGGATTTTTTTAAAGAAAACAATATAGGGCAACGTTAGGGCTGTTCGATACAATATCAAGATTAAAGAACGAAACGATGTGTAGGGAAAGCTTTGTTATTTGGCTCACTGAAGCTATGAAAACTGATATTGAGCATTTTTTCACCGAGCAATATGTGTGCAAATGAATAAAGCGGTATACTGTATTTCATTGCAAATTTAATTTGACATGGCGCCATCCACTATTAAACAACAGGAACAAACTCGTAGATATATCGAATTTAATGGTGTAACAATGTATGGTGAAACAGTAGTTTTTTATGTATTTTAGCAAACACAAGAGGACGTTTTTAAATGATGGAATAAATTAGCAAACGATGCAAAACACACGGACAGGGAAAAGACAAGTTCACGAATATTACAGAAATTAAATAGTAAGTGCCCTAACAATCTCTTTCCAAGAGATTAAACTATATACATATATATCTCTGGATGGGTTATCCCTCATAACAGATTTTGCCTTACTTGTAATGTAGATAACTAGCATTTCTACTGTCTGCAATAGTATACCAAAAAGGTTAGACACAAACATAAAAATAGACATTTTTTGTTTGTCACCATTTTGGTCTACTGGATCGTTAACTTCTTAAAAGAAATTCAAGTAATGATTGTAAGCAACGATTTCCAAAAATAATTACAAATTACGAACAAGGATTGCTCACTCCGTGTTAAAATAACATTTACCAAACATCCATGGGCATAACCTTATCCCATCTCGTACGGAAATATGGGAAAATACAAGGTCGGTGAAAGATAGGTGTGGCAAGGATATTTCGTACATGCAAAGGAGAAGGTGAATGCTGACGTCATTCGCATATACATGTAGTCTGGGATCCGACTTCATCAAAATATGCAAACATGACATACACAGGGTGATTCAAAAATTATCCAGTCTTGAAAATTATCAATTTTTGACACTCGCAATATTGAAAAAGTTTTCTAGATTGCACCCTTGAATGAGATAATTTTAATTAATGAGCTAAATTTTGGAAGACGCTCTTATGAATTCCCTCTTCGCTCTTATCACCGCTGAAGTACAAAATCAAAACTCGTTTATGAATGCAGATCAGACTAGATTTGGCTTAGTCTAGGACAGAACATGGGAAGTACATTACGTAGAAAAATAAGGAGGGACTAAAAATAACACTGGGGTGCTTTTACCTTCCAGGCATTTCAGCACTTGAGTATCTAAGGCTCCCAAGCAGCGTCAACATTTAGTATTATGTTTTAATTTTTTTTCAATATGCAACCAACCAATGTATAGGATGCGTTATTTTAGAGAATCCTATCAATTGGTTGGTTGTATATTGAAAAACAAAAATTAAAACACATACATGTACACAATTTCTAATACGCTGATTCTACACATTCTCTAGTTTAGCACTTGCAACGTCATCTCGCCTGTTGGTACAATATGTGAACCCCACACATACAAAACTAGGTTTAATTTTTTCCAAAATGTGCAAACACCGAAACTTACATGACAAATCTGGCAGTGTTAATCGTAACATAGTTATATTTAGAACACATTTTTAGATTCTTCTTTTACAGCTTAAAATTACTGTTTATACATGTATGTCTTACATGTATAGCCAACTAGAATTTAATACATGAACAGTGCAGGTGTTACTAATGCAATTCTAATGTGCATAAAATCACTTCTGTCAAAATATACATTCGGTTAATAACAACCATGGATATCCTTCTCATGATCCCTGTTGTTACACGATTGATTTTCTCCCCATTCTGCAACAAATCAGTCCTCGGCATTTATATTTCGAAGCCAGATTGCAAACCAAAACGAGAACTCTGTACATTGGGCATCTGCCTAATAAGTCTACATATACATGCATGTTTACTGTAAATGCCAAATGCGCACTTTCATGAATAATTAATATGGATGGAGTGTTTGCAAGCGCAAATGAAATTATTAAGACAGGCGTGGAGCCTCATTTTGTTCTTTTTTTTGGAAGAATTGCCTGCCCGGTAGCTATTTTTGTGCACAGTTATTTTTGGCTGTTCAGAGTTGCTTCAGATGGACCGCACCCACTGGCCCTTTGCACTATCTGGGTTGCTAGTGCACCCCGACACTAACGTGGTGGCTTGGCATTAAAACAAATAGCACTTTCATCGATTAAAATGGAGGTGAAATGGGCGAGAAGAATTGAAGCCCCCTTCGCTGCACGATCGTAATATTAGATCGTAGCTTATGGGCATTTCGCATTGTTAAACATACAACATCTGGCGAGATCGTGATGGCACTAATGGAGTTCGGCTAGGGTGGAGTCGTCATCCAATTTGGAGAAACTATGCATCCAGACGCACAAATCCCCCCAAAAACCCACAAAAGCACACTTTTGGGGTTTATAGTTGCATTTCCTGCAATTGTCATTGCGTGGTGGAGGGAGACTCGAATCTAATGACAAAGCCGATATGCACCTTTGGGAAAAAGGGGAAATTAAAAACAATCTGCATATATATGCAGATTTCCATGTCATGTGACTTCGTTATGACTCAGAGATGCAAATGGGAATGCAGGTATCCCATGACGCTGTCGTTTACTCTTTAGTTTTTAGCTGTTAGTTCGAACAGGTTTGTTACTGTAAAAACCACAAGAAATTGCCACGCGTTGTACGTGTAGTAAGCTATTAGTCTTCTTTCTCGTGTTAAACTACAGCAAAATTAGAGAAAGCTCTTTGAGATAAAACGAGATTTGCATTTTATAAACGATTTCAATGTGCAAACCAGTTTCAGCTTCGGAAGGCTGGGTGGACGAAGAAATTCCACCATGGTGAGGACAGTCTCACACAGTCACACTATATTCATGTATACAGTGCGGGTCAGAAATGTGTGTAACAATTTGAAATGCTATATGAACCGTTACAGACTTATTCCGCCCTCATCTGCAACTTTCAAATTGAAACTACTGCTCTAACTTTACTAGATTATAAGATAACATTTTCAATAACCTTGATGATATGGCTCGATGTCATGATCAGGTCTGATTTCCTTGTTCATGACTTATTATACTTTCATTATCACAATAAGTTTACCATTTTTTGCGATTTTTGACCAAATTTTAGAGGAGAGACACACATTTCTGACTAACGCTGTATAATTTAGGTTTCACATGGGAGAGAGACACCGAAAAGTTTGAATAGGCTCCGAAAACATCGCCTTCGACGTTTTCTAGCATTTCATGCAGGACAACGTCCGCTTATTAACAGTAATACATGTAATAAAAATTAAATTGCACGGAATAATTTGGATTTGGGGGCCATGTTTGGAAAAATTTCCTCTAGGTCGCACGAAGTGCCAAGTTTCAAGCATTCAAGCATGGATAACTTGTTACCACATAGTATTGTTTGAATGTGCAACTAATAGCGTTCTGGAAGAAGTACTAGCATCAACCCACCGAATAAAGGAGTTCACATGAAATGAAAAACTAGGACTTTCTAATCTTTTACAACATTTGGTATTTTTAAGTAAAATACTTTTTAAAATAATTTTCGTAATGATAGTAGGACAAGGAGCTGCAATTTGTGCCAGGCAGTCATCATAACGATTTATGCCTATAATGATGCTAACAAGCAAACTATTGAATTTTTGTTTATTCAGTCGATCTTATCGCGCTCATTATTCACGCTATTGAAATGTAGGATTCAATTACGAAGTTCGCTGGAGTTCATCGTCGAAATAGGTGCAATGTCAATTACAATAATAACGAAACAAGCATGCCAGGAGTGTTTGTCAAGAAACACATGCAAGCACCTGTTTTATGCACGCAAGCAAACAAAGTCAATCTGCGTGGTAAAAAACATATACACGTACCAGTCTCTTTTTTGTCATGACTTGCATGCAATAGTAACTTTGAACCAGAAAAACACAATTTATCTGGAATAAGCCAAGGTGCAAAATGTCAATTACAATGCCATTGCAATGCCACTACAATGGGATTTATATAATGGCACGATGAGTGCGGAGAATATGTTCTCATTCACGAATTTACCAATGATCACGTTTGAATATAAGCAGGGCATCAATATTCCAATGGACTTCGTATTTGCATGTTGTGCATTGAAGTTTTTTTTCAGTTAAAGGGCTACCTTGATGGCCTGCTTTATATTCACGCGTGCATATTTCGTATAGTCGTAAATATTTGGTCGACATAACAAGGAAATTACTGTGTGTAACCAAATGCAACTTCCTCGAAGGACTGACAGTATGTGTACGTTTTTAGGGCTGTCGCAAATCATAGCGAAAGCACCAGTGACGTAAAGGCATTGTAATAGCTATTTATAATTGATGTATACATGTACTGCATATTACGCAGATGCACCGCATAAAAATATTTACATTTTACACTTCTGCAACCACAGAAAAACCCGCATTAAGGGATAATTTCCCTGACAATATTGCTCATTGCAGGACAACTTTTTTCACGGGAAATCCAACGTATTTCAATATGCTAAAGGTTTTTTGCACGTTTCCTGCTGCACCTCAAATCTGGCATGAATGTGGCTTTAACACACAGTTTATCCTGTAGAAAATCTTCCAGACTGTTTACTAACAGGATTTTACCCGATTCGATGAAGAAACAACCTATGGTGTATTCATTTCCATATTGTATTCCAAATCACGTGTATTAAAGAATAAGGATTTTAATTAGCTACATGAACACGTACACTGTTGTACATATTAAAAGTTCTAGTTCCAATACGTATTAAGTTCCAAAAATAAAGTTACCAGTTATGCTCAACTAATATCAATAATTCCTGAGGATACAACAACTGTAAAGTTAAGTCAAAAAAAAATGTTGCCACATATTGTACAAGGGATTGGTCTGTTTTCATTATTTTTTCAATAAATTATTAGTCTGAAATAGCCATTGCATGACGTTACCTTGTTCATATGAGTGGTAACAAATCTTTGACTCTCCCTGCACGTTGACATGTGATGAGATACATGTAATTGATATTTCGGGAATCACATACATTCTTTATTGGGAAGTATTTAAAATGTAGTATTTCTCCAGATGGAGCAGAGACTTGCAAATTCTTAAATTTGCCGCCATTTTCATATGGAAAATCTTGTCGCTGGGACTTTTGAAAGCATTCACATTCTCCTATGCTTATTGCTGTACTTTCAAGAGTAATGTATAATATTTTCAGGGATGAAACAACTTTAGGAGAAACGTTCAGTGGGAGTTCAGTAGAAAGTATGCTTAAATGCTATCATGATGATTTCGTACGTATCTCACACTTTAATTACTTAATCGTGAGGGAAAGAAACACGAATTTCATTGAATTTCGTTAAAAAAGTCTCCATTCGTAAGTATTTTCCAAACCTTCAGTTTCGCACGTCCTTTTCTCCGCAGATAATATGCATTTATCATGCACGCAATTTCCCCCAAAAAACGCATAAAAGAGAAATTCCTGAGTGATGACGTTTGCCAGACTTCCTACCGAATATTCAATGACATCAAAGCCACCGTGAATTTTAGTGCTTGTATCATCGTATCAAACAATGCCAACATGAAATTAAAGATTCAAGTGCATTTCAATAGGCCAACTATTAGGATTTATCATGGATGGTGACCTCATTCACGTTCACAAACCTCATGGACAGGTGAAAACAATTCGTCGTGCCTGAATCTCTGCTCAAACCACTACTTTTACTCAGACATTTTTTCATCCGCTAGATAGCAATTTTCATCCTTGAAAATTAATTGTCGATTTCATTGTTTAAATTTCGATGAGCTATGGTATATTTGTTTTGCCAGTTTCCTGCCCACCAGCGGCGTTTTGTCTGCGAAAATTATAAGGCATTTGATATTTAATGAAAGCTCGAACAATGTCGTGATATCCCACCGCGAAATCTTGGTTGAAAATCTCGAAAAAGGTCGAAATTTCAGACGAAAACAAAAGACGGTGTTGGAGAATTTTTTCCTCAATGACGTGTTCTGCGTCACATCCCTGAGAAATCGAAAATATGCGCCACTGTTATCTACAGACGCCTAGCAGTAACTATTCCAAGAGGCAGAGGTAAATAAATAGCAGTTCTTGCTACCGTTATCGCAAAAATCTGGCTGTCCTTCGACGGTTTTTTGTGTAAAAATGAAACCGAAATGCACTTAGCGGAAACATTTGATTTTCGGGACAATCTGGTATTATTAAAAAAAAAAAGACTGAGCCGGTGTGTGGCTAGATAGTTTACTACAAAGGTTACACCCAATTGTTATAAGGTCACATTTTCTTCGAATTAAAAATATATTAAGGCTGTTGATCTAATGATTATTAAAACGTTTGGCACCTGTCAAACATCACTACCTCGGGATGGTTTAGGGGCGTCCATGCATTACGCCAAACATCAATTTTGATCAATTGGAGATCCATTTTAATGACAGCCAGAGGTAGAGCAAAATGTGGATGAGCCTCAAATGAAGTTTGTGAAGAGGATGACGCCAAATAAAGCAGCCATTTTTTGTTTTTATGTTTTTTTTGTTTTGTTTTTTTAAGGGAGGGAGTGTTCTTGCTAGCTTCTCGTGTGTTTCTGCGTTTTTGTGTAAAATCTAATCTAAAACTCACTTCTAAATTCATCTGCCTGATCCATATTGAAATGAAATGATTTAGTTATATGTGGTGGGATCATTCTGATGCAATGTCTACAGCATATCGGATAGTACACGTGAATGTGCAGGAAATGGTTAGCAATGAAGTTAACCCTGATCACAATAACGAAAGATCAATATGGTCTACAGGTACAGCGCATAAATAATAGAGCAAATTTTACTTAGCATTTAATTGCTTCTTCATTGTTAAATATGCATGTAGCATGATGAGGAAGTGGAACCTGATAGCTATTCATGTTGACATTATGTCTGTATCGAAAACTGCATGCGATTGTTTAGTCGAACTATCGAGTCATTTTATTGATGACCTGAAATCGGGTTAAACTTGAGTAACCGTTATATACATGTACATGTATATTATTGATATTTTTGGTGTGCAATAAATGCCAACTCATGTAGACGTGAATAGCAATAGTTATAGGATGAGTAAGCTAATCGGCATTTCAGAAATCCTAGGTTGAAAAACAACTTGATGCCATCATCTCTCTCAATCTTTATGCAAATGCCACAAAATGGGAAAACGTGAATTCAGAACGATATAATAAGACTTAATTGGTTTATACATGTACATCCAAACATGTACATCCAACACACCGGTTTTTCTTTAACTTTGCTTTGCTCGGAAGATTACTTGGCAGCAAGTTCACGGATTTAGAAAACAAAAACAGGTTAAGAGTTTTGCTATTTACTTTAATCTACAGACTGACATTCATAGGAAACCATAGAATATTTAGAATTGGATTCAATGTCCAAATCAGTGGTCTAACACATTTCTATTCAAGACGTCATTTTAATACTTAAACAAACTAAAACAAATACGTGTAGAAATGAAACTGTACGTTATGCTAAAATTTGCATGATGTGGAATTACTTTTCTCACAACAGTCATAGTGCTTACTTTTTTAAATGTAAAAATGGGTTTACATTTTGATTAACAATCTAACAATGCATGAATTTCTGGTTCGAAGCTACAAACCACCATTCACAGTTGAGTCTGAGTAGAGCCGTACAGTGTACTAGTATATTGTTTGAGGATTATAAGGACAGGTTTCCGTGAGAATGAATGAAAAATAGGTTAATATACTGTACACTTGAATTTAAGCTTCATGCTAAAATCAAATAAGATGAGAGATCCGTGATTATTTTTGGTACAGCACATTAAATTATGCTGAAGTCATGTTTGAGTGGTTCGTATGCCATCAAGCAATTCTTTAACAAAGCACCTGTACAGACTTGAAGAGTTAAATACAGTTAATAAGCTAGTCAGTAAACCTAAATTTAAGGAAAAGTGAATTGCTGGGCGGATTTTTGTGTGATTTAGTTATGGAATACCATTAGACTCAGATCAGGGTAATTGAAAACACAACAACACTACAAAAGTTACTATTGTCGAAAGCTCTCAAAATTGGTTTCCTTTCATGCATAAAAAACATTTTAAAATACATGTACATGAAACAAGGGAATATATTTTTATAGTAGGCCATGCATCCATAAACACTGGCTTCAGTACATGCAATGCGCTGGTCCAGTCAGGACTGCTAACAAGCTGTTTTTTGTAGTAATTGGAGAGCTTAAATTCACTGAAAACAATTAGTATAGCGTTCTCTATTAAGTTTTTTACTGATATTGCGGGGACAATAAAATAAAAATCAATGCAAAGATATTTAATGAAAGTGGTTTGTTCCGAATTTCAATTAATCATTAGATGACTAATTAGCAGTCTAGACAATGAAAACAATTCGTCACAAGTTTTCGATTATAGGCCAAGGTGCTAGGCCCGCGTTCATCTACAAAATAATGAACCTTATAAAATGAAATTTGGTAAAAACACGATTCCTAAACCAAAAATAGCACCCCAACAACAATGCGCGTTGTATTAATGTCTATACTTTGAAATGCTATAATTTATCTGGAATCAAAATTAAGACATGAACCGCACAATATGTGCTAATGAGAATGGCATTTTTTACACTCGTACCTGGCACCTTCATTTTTTTCAAGCAATCAAATCCCACAGTAAGATAAAAAGGAGGTCGAGCAGGATCAAGATAAAACATAACAAATTTGAGATATTTCAGCCGCAACATATGCAAAAGCACAGGGGCATATTCATTAATTACTTCGTGTCTAATTAGCCCACTGTAAGCCCACTAACAATGGTCAACAATGCAATTACTGGATTTGGCATTTTTTGGCAGAGGCCAAATAATCCTTTTTTAAACGAGTGAATCGGAACAGCTGAGAGCGTGCTTATTTCTTAGCTTCTTGTGCATGGTAGTTCGGTTCACTGATGTTAGCAGTCACGCAAGTGTAGTAATTAATTGATTACAATGCCAGATTTTCTCTAAATACGTTTCTAAATAGGACGGTATCCATTATGGTGAATCTATTATGTATTATTAACAGCATTTCGAGGATGCCAGAAGTCAACAAATTTTACCATCTTATACAAGTACATGTAGTATTTTTCGTAAAACTATACTGGATTTTGGTTTCGCAAATTGCCTTTGTGTGGAGTTTTAAATTACCAAGTGTGGTAGTTGCGGTGTGTTGGTGGGGACAACGTGACCCTCAGGAATTTGACTGCATCGGATTTTTTACTCCATTATCGAAATACCTGTCACATTGCAGCCATTTACAAAATTTCCCCGTTTTGGAATCCATCAAAGTATCTTTAAAAAACATGCAATATGCATCCAAATATTCAGTTTTTGTCTTTGAGCCCAACCCTTTCCATTACTTAGCTATTTCATGACTCCACCATACTCACTTTCCTTGGAATTTCCCCGCAATTGTAAACTAAAAATCACCTGAATTTCCTTGTGCTGGTTGATCTTTTTGGATATACCCATACACTCCCAGTCACAGGTATGTTACTGTATATATTTTCAGCCTACCATGAAATTATGTTTAACGAGCACTTTTTCATAGCCAAAAGTAACCAATTCCTTCAACCATTAGACAGTAAAGAAAAAAAGTGAAAGTAGAATCAATTACTCATGTTTTTGTAAGTAAAATGTCAAAACATACAAGGTGTTCATATCGAAACTTATAGAATTCGGATTGCTCTTGGTAAAACTTAAGCCTTCAGGTGTCATTTTTTACCCCTAGATTGGAACATTTCGCATCCGAACCAAAATTTATGACTAAATGCACGCAATGATGCTTGTAATTTGCAGTGTACACGATGATTGAGGGTAGCCATTTTACGTCAAAATGTTCTAGATGAAGATTATCATGATCAGAAAAACACTGCCAAGGATTTTCTAAAATAAATTTCGAACAAAGCACTACAAATTAGTGAAGAACACAAAAAAACGCCAGCAAAGCAAACCGATGACTAAGATCTGTCAAACAACAAACGGAAATGTGACCTGGAGGTAAGACTATGAAAATGCATGGCGGAATGAGAACAATTTCGCAAAAAAAAAACTATATTTATTAATGAGTTTTGAAGTCAACCGTCCGAGTTACCGCATTGTTTAGCGTTGAGACAATGCTCACAAATAATTTACTTTCATTAAATTGAGCAGCTGCATGAATTTTACGCTAAAGGGTCATCTCCTCAAAAATGCCTCCATCTATACTAATTGAAGTACGGTAAATAATTAATGGAAACAATGACAACTCGTTTTCAATGAATTCCACGGTTTTTCGCATGCAATTTCTCTGATGGAAATGCCAGAAATGCAATCAAAATTCCGTTGCAAAAACATACACATGGACATCGTTTACATCGAGCGAGTCTCGACCTAAATATAACCAGATTGAAAGAGCGAAATTAAAAATTGCATCCTTAATTGCAATCGACTAATGAGCTCGATTAGGTAGAAGCGATTTTAATGAAATCTCCGGCCAGCATTCTTGGGAGTGTCCCCTTAACTTGGCACACATTTCATTGATCATCGTGGTGACAAATATTATATTCCGAATACTTCCCCGCATGTTGTGACTTACTACATGGCAGTCAGTGCATACATAAAACCTTGATAAGATAAAGAATACAATATTCGACCAGGAAAAAAAAGAAATGAAATGAAAATGGAAAGTCTTCAAGGAGATTGGAGTGCTTGCTCTACCTTGATCCAAAAAGGTATTTTAACGATCCTACCCTGGCTCAACACACCCACGGAATATGGTCGTTGAAAATGATGTTTATGGCAACAGAAGCATGCCATCTCGTATATCTTGATCTCGAAGGCGTCAAAAAACCACATTAACCCATAATGTGATCATATGACCGGCTTATAGAGCACCAAAAGGAGTGAACGAGAAAGATTAGGAAGCATCCTCGTTTATCAATACTTCAAGAAATGTAGAGCTTATTTAGGCCCCGAATTTAAAAAAATGAAAAATTCGATAACATTTAGGATAGCAATTGGATAGAATTTAATGACAAAAAATTACTTTTGGCAAACCTTGAGTGATTTCCCTTTAGTACAGTTCGCCTGCTAATCATGCCTTAAGTTCCCAACGTTCACTGTAAACCGTAAAGGTACAAATGCAGTTTTTGTGGGGTACATTTGCACCCGATATATCATATATGTACCTTAATTTAAATATACCTCTAGGAACACATGTCATGGGTACACGTGCAATCAACATACATGTATGTACCCATAGAGTATATATAGATATACAAAACATTTGTACCCTTAAGGTTCAACATTTGTACTTTTTCCGTTTAGCGTGTTGGGTATATGTGTTGAAAATTCAGCTGAAAATAAGGGTTACTTTTCACTACAAAGTTGCTAATAAATGGATGTTATCTAGGAATACTCAAGCGAATTTTAATTCACTTGAATTTTTTATTAACTTATTTTCACCAAAACATTACATTTATATTCAGTAATTTATCTACTTCGATGTAGTGTATTTGAGGAGGATAGAATCTCGTTGAATATGCCGACAGAAAATTACCGAAGTCACGACGACAACAATTAAACACCTAACAGGATGCTAAATGTACTAAATTTACTTTTAAATATTTGGGCATTCATACCAAGGGAAATTTCAGGAAACCAGCGACTGGAACATGTGGTAAAGCTACCTGATCCAAAACTACCTAGCATTCACCGCTGTTTACCTTCAACGTTGATTCAGACTTTTGCTTATCCGCCATTTCAATCTGACACCTCAACAGAAACCGTCCTTGTTAGCAGACTTGCTTAAGTAGTAAAAGTGCAGAATTTTTTTCTGGGCTCACTTTTTAATCCAGTTAATATCCGAAAGTTCGTACTTTCCTAACTAAAGTGCTGCTCAGTGTTTTTCCAAAACACAAAAGTACTGGATAGTGAGGCTGATCATCATAACTGATACATGTGTATATTGCTTCATAAATAAACAATATCAGGTTTCCAGTTTAATGCAAGGTAAATTGAAAACATGTACCTCACCTGTGAGGTCTTTAATTAAACCATTCAATGAGTGCAGTGCAAAAGACTTATTTTGTCCATTCAACTGACATGTGCCCTTCAAGTAGTTATCGCCCTCCTCGAGTCTTTTGATAGTGCTAAAAACTGGTAGTCTTAATAAAAATGTCATTGCCAAACTAATGAAAACAGATAAAAAGATGACCTCCGTTTTTTAAAAAAAAAAATTCCTTTGATTCGCTGTCTTCGTTAAACCAGCCGTCTTTATAATTATTTTCTGCTCAATTTAAGGTAAATGATAAATTCCATGGTTTATTGCGACGAATTTCAATTGATTTTTTAGACAGTACTGTATATGTACACTGTAACTGCCACGAAATCTTAGGTGGATCACCACAGTATTACTCATTGATACACAGTAGACAGGCTCAAAATAAGCCAACTTTGTTTAAGTCACTGTTGTTTAACAAGGTGCGAACATCCTTTAAGAAACGTTCTCGAGAACAATACAAGCGTTTAGTACAAGCATAAGATAGCAACGAAAAATGGCTTATTAAAGCGCCTCACGGTCAAAAACAGGAAGATAGTGCTTATATTCAAATTCACTTCAATTTCGCATCCTTCAAGACTAGGTCAAGAGGATTTTGCATAAAAGCTTGCCTATATCCCATAGTTAAATTCAATGAAATCACGGTAGCGTCACCGTTTGAATTTCAAATAGCCCAATTATGATTACTAGGACAATTCATTTCATGTGCACCTTGTCACGCTTGTTTACGATTTTCATTTCCGGTGAAGAAACAAGTAATGCGACGTTTGTTTACAGGTTGCTTGATCTATCTGACAATCATATCAGGTGTGAATAAATGCAGCCGTATATTCCGTGTGTCAATGTTTTCACAATTCCAAAATCAACCCTGTATATAGCCAATGACATACATGTATGGTTTAGTAACGTCTGTATAGGATAATTCAATGGGTTTGAATTATAAGAATGCAAAATTATACTTATAATTTCCTATAAAACTCTTCTGTGTTAACTTCGTAAATCGAAAAAAGTTAGGGTGTGCTGAATTTTAGGATCTCGGATGCTAACACTCGATTATTTTTCTTTGAAATTACGTATTCCTGGTGGACTTTTATCGAAATAATATTATATACATGTAAATTACAATTACGCTATATGTCCAAATAATATAAGTTATTTCATACTTCAGAGTTTTTACCCTTCGGACCTCCCTGCAATGTAACAATGCAAGAACAGTAGAGCCCTGATATTGTTTTATAAATTACCGTACGATTGCATATCATTATAACCGTTTAGGCATTTTAATCTTATCAGCAAAGTAGGGCCTGGTTGCAGTGGTGCATGCATGCTTTTAAATAATACACTGTAAATTGTCAGTAAAACTATATACTGTTATTTATGAAATTGAAATCTGCATCAAATCGAGAATGCAGGTACCCAAAAAGCCCTTGCTATAGGCAGAAATGGTTGATATAAAATCAAAATTGACATTAATAAAGAAGTAAAGTACATTATGTTCCGCTTGACTGGATTATTTCGTGGAATTATATGGTCTACGTACTTTCACTGATGTGGCGTGTTACTAATGCAATACATATCCTTTGAATACTGACTCAGTGAATGCACAGCAGTAGAGTATAAGGATGTTGCAAGTTACAGATTCGGTCACTACCGCTTCAAATGCTACGATATATCCTGGTTAGCAAACATCTAGGATTTTGCTGATTGGAGAATCCCAATTTCCTTTTCATAAAATCAAATACCTTTAAATAAACAATAGATGGCGTGGAACACAAGGTTCCTTGTACCGTACATGTCATTTGTTGGAAGGAAACTCAGCACTTACGCTTATTAAGAAATGCATTTGACGTAAGACCTGCTGTATAATGTATATCTTTACTTGACAAAGTCAAAATATTCCCAATTCAACGAAGGATGATTCCTTCTTTATGCGTTAGTGCGTTTACTTATCTAAGTTGTTAAGATCTATAAGTTCTAGTAATAGGATAATTAATAAACGTATTCACAATTTTTTTCTAACGGAGAATTTTGTATATGACAACGTAGTAAATGTCAACAATCTGCACCAAAATGTATCTTGAAATATTTCCTTTATTGATTTAATGTTTAATAAGAAATGATTATATTACAAATACATACGTGTGTACTCAATAATTTCGATATTTACTAATTTTTAATCATTAACGGTGTGCTATGATTGATACAATTTTCGTTAATTTATGTACCGTAGTCTCAAGGAGCTTGCACGTAAGCTTACGCTGTGTTGGTATTAAAAATAATAAATTTTAAATACAGTACATATAAAAATCTCGCAAAATATATCCGTTAAGTATCCGTCAATGTTTCCTCTAACTTAGAGACCTTGATGTACATGTACGATGATGTGATGTACATGTGTATAGGCATTCCATGATAGCATTCCAAATGTTTTGCTTCAAAATTATTTTTAAATGGATCAATCTACATGTATTGTGAATTTTAGGGGCACTTAAATGTGATTCTGAAGAACCTGTTTTTTTATTAAACATTAAATGATAACGACTGGAAATAATGGCTTATGCTGGTGATAGCCAGTTGTAAAAGTTATCGAATTGATTATTTTGCTTCAGGAAAATATATTATTTGTGTTCTACAAACCACATGGCCAGACTTCCAAAAATGTTTGACCCGGCGAAACACCACGCCTAGTCGTATTATCTGACAAGTACACCTTGGACGAATATAATTTTACCTCTGTTTTGGGTAAGACAGAATTTTGTACACAAGTGCTAATCGTATTTGACTCGGGTAGGCAAGCTTAAAGATATACATGTATGTAATATAAGGTCTTAAAATACGCATGTACACGTGTGCATCGCTAAAAAAACAGAATGAGGCAAATTGGAATCAAAGAGTATCCTGTTTGCGAAACCTTGTTTCAGGTTAAATAAACAACTGCTAATTCCTTTCTTTGCGTTTAGCATTGTACGTCATGTTATACTAACAGAAAATCCCAAGTCATACACATCGCATCTGCAATGATGCAAGGCTTTAGAGAAATGGGCGGAATTCTAAAGAATTATAAAGAATTGTTTACCTTTTATTTGTATAATATGCATTAAGTGCGAGTTGCAATGTATTTGCCAAGATAGCAAACGTGCACCCAGATTAGAACACGTCTATACTCAAATTGTTAAAAATGACAAATTATGACACTATGAGATTTTATGATAAACTCCGTTAGAAGTGAAAGCATTTTACTTTTAAATTAATATGTAAAGTTTGTTTGTATTTCACAAATCAACATGCACAAACAATGCTACAGCGACTACAAGTACTGTAACAACCATGTTTTACTTGATGTTATTGCCTTCGTCACTAATCATTGAAAATTCATGAATATAACCGAATCTAAAAATAGACTTTCCTAAAATTATTTAAAAAATAAATTAATTCCTCGATTTTGGTTTATACAAATACCGGTATAACCTCATATCCCATTCGCACTAATGCCAGTTACCTTCTCAACCCAGTCAGTATTTATCTTATTGTGTCAACATTCATGGACGGCCCCCTATACAGTAATCGGTATTGTGAACAATCTGTAATCTGCATCGTAATCCTCATTGCTCATTAAAATACTTGTACTGAATTGCCGGATCGATGTACACGATCCGATATTATCAGTCATGAACATGTATGTCACTAAGGTTAAAATTGTCTAATTTCATAATGGCCATTTAGGAACTTTGGTAACCAAAGTGTATTTTCGTCGACCTATACGTGCTGGCACCATTACTAGTACCTTATCATTTTTGGCCTTAGAATTATTGTTAATTGAGAATTTTACGTAGAATTGAACTGAACATGAATACGACTGGAAAAAATGAGACCATACAATTAACAGTTCAGGTTTTCAATGTCCTGACTAAACGAGTATCAAAATGACTGGCAAAATCCTACATCGTAAAATGCATAATGAAGCGTGAATCAAATTTCGGAATGATTATAAACCTGGTTGCTATTAAAAAATCATCAATATAGGTCTGTACCTTTAGTCATAAATGCAAACACGAAAAAAGAGAATTTTACAAATTATCAGCAAAAATCACAGCAAAAAATCACCATAAATGGCCTAAATGTACTGGTCCTCCATCCCCCACAAGGCGGTTGTATTAGCTGTATCTTGCGTTTAAATGCATTAAAACCAAAGAGAAAAACAGGATGGGCCATAAATGATTCTGTTCAGTTGGACACGCGAATAAATTTATGTCATCCCAAAAATTGCTAAGGAGGATTTTAAATGAATAAAAAGCAAAACAGGTTTCACGAACGAGCACAAAAGCAGCTGAAGATAATGTCGTCGTATCGAAATATTTCCGCACAGCTAATGTGACGGTATTTTGACTCAGTACAATTTAGGCTGCACGTCTCAATATTCGGTAATTATTTAGAAAAATACCTCACGATATTTACGTTTTCTTTAAATTTTTTTCAATAATAACTTTACAGCGATTGAAAGCGGTTAAAAGAATACAGGGCTACTCTTGATATTCGCTTTTTAAGAAATCGTCATTTTTTTATAAGGATAAAAAATTTTTTGTAAGGATATTTTAGGGCATTAAGAAACATGAACCAACAAAAAAATAAAAGCAATTTAAGGATTCGACCCTAACAGATATTCAAGCCTCGACAATGCAGCCGTAATTATGCCTTTGTTCCCATGTTCGAGTTGGAAACAATGTACGTGTATTAACTTGTTTAGATAGGTGGCAGCATTATATTGTTTAGGGTTTTCGTTGCTATATTAAAAAGAAACTAATACATGCACCATATTCTGGTTTTCACCATCTCCATGGGTAGCCTGACATCTCCGAATAAAATTGGCAAAACCTATTTTGTTATTCATGAGACAACACCGTTTCATGCATAAAACCTCCCTGCAATAAAAATTTAAATGCTATAAAAGCATTTCGCCCTGATGCCATTCATTTTTTACTCGCAAGCGTACTAATTTCCAACTACGAAATGCGTTTTCAACATAGTGCTGTCACGCTTACAACATTTGCACTAAGTTAGCTAAGGGTCTGATATATGTGACTATTTATGCACGGAACATGCTGTATAATGTCAGCAAATGTTCAAATATGTTGAATTTGCTCCCGTGTCAGGTTATTTGCGTTTGCGTAAATTGACGATCATCACGTTTATACACTCGAAAACATTCATAAAACTAACATGTCAAAAATGCAAGAAAAATTGCAAAGCTGAAGAAAACGTGGCAGTGTAGCTCAGCTGCCATTCATGTAGGGTGTCTGGCTAGATCTTGAATGACAGTTCCCAGAAGTTTTCAGATTTACCAGACACATTATGCAAATTTTCCACACAACTTTAAACCAACTTGTTCACGGATGAAACACATTTTCACCTCAGAAAGGGATAAGTAATGCCTTTAGCCTACCAGCAACCACTTCTTAAATCAGTAAAGTTCATTAATCAATCATTGAAACAGGCAAAACCGAGCTTTTAGCATGTATGATCAAGTTTATAACAGCATTAAATTGAACATGAACGTAACTTATCGATTTTTTTTGGTTTCATCGCGAAGTCAGTCAATTCTTTTCTGGCTTCGATATTATTTTTTTCCTTTGACGCACTGCTTTCCTAACCGTTTTACTAACATTTGGGTAAGTGCTTTTTCCTTGGGTAATAACACTCCGGAATACACCTTAAAATCAACCTGTAAATGTGTAGAACAAGCTGTCTGAAGAAAGTGGTCAATCTTTACCGTCATCCATATACCTGTACTCTAAAGTCTACAGTCTACTACAGTACTACAGTCTATTAGATTGCTTAGTTAGATTTAATCGTTTCTGCTTCATTTATCATGAATATTTTACCTGAATTGGGCACATTCTGATAGGCGGTTTTTGGTAACAATTAATGTTTACAATTCTAACAATGATTTTTTGGACAGCAGTTGCTGGATAATGAAGGGGAAGCTTAGGAAGCTTCTCATGTCTAATGCACCTTCTCATGTCTAAAGCTTTTTGCGTATCATCTGATAAGACTGTAGAACATGTTGTGTTCTGTTAACAGAGGCAGCACCTGAAGAAGCTCATTGGATGTGTTAGACATTAATTGTGCGTTAAATAAAACCGGGATGCGTTACTACTATTTTTCGTTCCTATCACGTGATGTTACAACTAATGTTCAACTATACGAATTCCTGACTTTGGGGAGACAGCCAAAGCCCTGAATCTCAAGACAGCACGGCTCCATTGTCACTTAAGTTATGTCGATGGATCTTGACAGCTCGGCCAAGGCTGCTGACATATTTCACGGAATTTGGGTTCAAAATTAAACTTCAGAGAAGACGAGGGGGTGGTGCCTGAATTCCAAGAAGCATCATCCCACCATCCAGGCAAGAAGAAGTCGAGGAACAGCAACTGGGATTCGAACCCATGAGACGCTGGAGCGATCGTGGCGCCATCGCCGGCCGCACATATACCACCACCAGGAGAAACTCCTTCTTTTCTGTAAAGAGGAGTCGCCAATGCAAAATCGCTCCAGCAGCGAGGAAATACCAGTTTGTTCCCTTTCTTGGGTAGACCGGTTGCACGTCCATTGTTGCCCGTCTTCCCAAAGCCTCGAATGAACTGTTCCACGTCCACGCAATTCGGGTAACGACGTTAGTTTCTACCTGAGCACACACCTGAGGGTCATGCATTCGAGACATTCCTGAAGTTGTTTGAGGAGCAACCACAGCCGCCTGCTGGAGACCCGTCCGACTCGAACTCCACCATGTCCCCCAGAGTTCTCGTCAGACTCTGAGGCCAACAAGCTGGGTTGCACAGGGGCTGCTCACATATGCTTTCAATGTGGGGAATGCAGTGCTGGTGACCAGTGAGTACCATTTCCGACTCCTGCACGTGCCCACCACCCCTTGATGCACGCACGTCCTCACGCCAGGAAGTCTTGGGCACTGGCGTTCTTGAGCAAGCCATTACCGCAAACTTGGCCTTACCCTGGGAATTACGAGGAAGTGCATTTATTTCAGCTGGCTTTGGACAGTGCTCTGTCCGCGGTTTGTTGGCTCGAGGATCCTGCTGGACAAGCAGAAGTCGCAGGTAAGACACCTTTACAGTCACGTGGGTGTAGCTGAGGACTGACCGCAGCTTCTACCCACTGTCCTTGCATTAAGTTTAATAGGTGATAATATAGGCCAACGCTTGGCAAACAGGAACGTCAATTATGGATCGTTCCTGATATGAGAAGTATTAGTTTTTTTCCAGCAAAAAATAAACAGGCTGTTACTGCCCTATAATTCGCGATGAACACTTAGATAGAAAAATGCCATATGAGGCTGCCCCGCCACTGTCATCGTCGTATGGTGGTGCATTTTAGCATCGAAAATCTAATTAACACGTAATGGTACAGGGGCTGAAGGACCAGTGGCCAAAAACAACAAACGCAGCATGTATTGAGGACAGCGGGGAAGCATAGCCTACATTTTCGCATGCAAAACTTTGGGTGCGAGTGTATATTTAGCAGCCAGCATTCCATTTCCGGGGTACCATGATGGTATTATAACAACACCAATTTCCAAAGACGTTCCAGGCAAAAAAAGTTCAAACGTTTTCTCAATTATTTTCGCTGTTCCATTTACTTTCCATGTCCCATTTTCGTCGCCATCGCAAAAAAGAAAAAAAAAATTCCGCATCTGAACGAGACTTCGTACGCGTATGATATTAAACTCAATGCGAGAGAAATTAATATTTTATACGAAATGTCGTGACTTTCTCGGGCTTAACTCGTACAGGTAATTTCTCCGCTGGAGAATTGCTCCTCGAAAAAACAGGCCTAGCTGCTGCTCGTACCACATTTTTGAAAAAGATTTAATTCTCTAGACGTTTTGGTTTCCCCTTGATCTCCCCTAACTGTACAATGCAAAACCTGTTGTATAATAGGCATGCACGTCAGACGAATTACCAAAAAAATCCCTCGTGGCTTGGCCATTGTTGCTTTACGCATGTCTGTTATAATAATTTGTAACAATAGTATTTTTTTCATGTTTTCTGCACACATTTTCATGGACCTTCAATTTGTGTCCCTTGATATTAATCATAACTTTAATTAAAACTCCAGACTTGCTATATCATCGATGTTATACCGGATATAATCCAAGTTTTGCCTTCAGTGTTCAAAACTGATGATGCATATAGATATACTGTACACAGCAGATGTTGTCATGTGCACATAAGCTTAGTCATACCGTCACAAGGCAGAATGCATGCACAATTTCGATAACTTTGTTACTTCGTCGTTGGTCAATCAATTTAACTATGCTGTTACTGTAAATCAAAGAGAAATGGTGGCTCGTATACGTAAATGACTAGAAAAGTTAGCCAAAATTTGGTTGATGAACCACTTTTGTAATAAATAACACCTTAGAAAAATGATGTTTTGCTACAGAAATGAATTTGGCAGAAATAGAAGAATAACACACATCGGTAACATGGTTGTCATGGATGTATTATATATGGGCCTTGGAAGTTGTCATCGAACTCCGGTCAAAAAGAAACATTCCCATGACAGCATATGAGGACACAGGTTGACTTCATACTTTGTGGTCTGCTGCACAAGGCCAAGCGGTGCATGCAGTCTTTAACGTAAAGATAGTCATCAATTGAAATGCCATTGTTGTCTAAATAACTCCTGAATTTGCGTGATTATCAACTACCTAATATGCATTGAAATGGAGCCGTTAAATGCAGATTTTAACCTGGTGGGACGATATGTGACACATGAAAACAATTGAACATAGGCCTATACTGTAGTAAGCATGTTAGAACGTAAACCTCTCAATGTCTTCAGGCAAATTTGCATACTGTAAACCAATTTACAACCCATGCATATAGAGTATTTCCAGTTGATAATTGCACATTGAAGATTACATGTAGCACAAATGCGCTTACCTATGCATTAAGACTAATGTGGCATTTATGCATTTTGAGATTTGGCACTTATAGTTTGAATCAGCCAACAATAAAGCACTTGCATTTTGTCATTAATAACAGGAAACAATTCATTCTTGAATGCCATTAGATCAGCCAAAAATGCTTACAAAGCATTATTTGTTTGGGTTGAGATTGTTCAAAAGAGAAAATATACTGTTCCAGTTATCCTATCAAGCGTTGTTCATGCCGTGCTGTATAGGCACCGCATGAATCAGTTGGGATAAATTCAATTTGAAAATGTGTGATATGCATGTACGTGTACATACAATTCCACGCACATGTTCTTGGTAGTTCTGTAGGGTTAAAAAAACGCTTCTGTCCACCTTTTGCTTTTTGGTTCAAATATGGAGTTTATTTTACGAAAATTAAGTTGCATTTCATGATGGAATTCGCTTTCTAAATGCGTGCAAAAATGTTGCCCATTACTTAAAATTTGTGCATCCCAGTAGAATAACAATGAAGTTTGTAGGCGTACTCTATGGTTCATTTTATGAGTATATATATAGGATAATGTCTTCAGCTTAAGCACAGGAAGCGCATGCCTATTAATACATGTAATGTACGTTGGGTTTAACCATCTTTTTCAGATGTATTGCCTACAACAACAGTGACAGGAATTTATCGTGCCTTTTTAGCAAAAGCTAAGCTGTGTTGATAAACAGAAAGTGAAAATTTTGAAATTTGCTCTTTAAACTTGTTTTATTAAAATTTATAGGGCCGTTATAGCCCTCACGATGACTTATTAAAATGAGTTTATACATGTATATGGGCAATCGGTATTTTAACATTCAACCAATATGGAAAACGAGCCCTCTGTGATTTCTACTTTACGAGTAAAATGCTGTAATAATATGTTTGGAGATACCTTTAATATCGTGATTTTGTCAAAGCTTATGAGTAAATTCGTCATTAAGGGAAAACAGACTAATGCAAACACCCAAAAGAGAATTGCGACCTCCCTGCAATTAATGACAATGTAAACAATAATTATGCTCGTGATATTTATTTAACATTTAGTTAAACATGTTAATATTATTAGATGTTGGCCAATGCAAAACATCCATATCATGGTAAATAAAGTATAAATGCCTAATACACTGTATACACATAATTACGCCTCTTTTTATTGTTCAATGCATGGAATCTAAATGGGTGCATAATCTAATACGCCTGCAATTCTTTCAATTTTCAAATAATTTAACATTTAGAATGGTAATAAATTTAAAAATATGACGTGGTAAAAAGAAAGTCTGTAAACAATTCACATAATAGAACCCCATTAGTATTTACGTTATGTTTATGCTTTAATAAAATGTTCTAAATGAATGCAAAAATTATCTACATGAATCTGTTCGCAAAGTACAGCAGTAGTCGACCTACAATTGAACCGAGAGCCTGCCAAAAGCCTAAACGCAGTCGTAAATTTATTTAAGTGTGCATTAAAACAGCAAGAATTTAATGCGAAGATTCTTGAGAAAATGCGGTTCTATTATGCGTAGGCCAATATTGTAATACAGCTCGTACTCTTGCTACCGTTTCACCAAAAAATTACGAAAAAAGATACTAGATACCACTATCAGAAGTCCATAAAGAAAACAATAAAGAATAATGTCGGGATATTACGATAAATTACATGTACCTTAATTGCCCTCGTTTAAAAAAGCATTCTTAAAAGAGGCAACTTTTTCTCCTATTAAGATTGGATTTAGATTTAAATAGGTCTGGAAAAACATCCTTTTTTCAGTTAGAGAGCAAGTCACTGCTCAATAGTTCTTGGGTGTAGGCCTATGTTTGTTATTTTCTTTAGTACTTTTTAAAATCTTTCGAAATGTCTAGACAAGAAATTAATAGTCAATCAGAAGTGTTTAAGAAAATCATTCATTCCTAGCGCTCATAACTTCCGATGTCAGAATCACGGAATGCAAATTCACCAAGAAGTTGAATACAAGCACATTCAATGATGTGTGTTCAACTTTTTTGTGTATATTTGGTGCACAAAAAGATTGAAAATCGTGCATTGACTGTTTTGATGTTACCGTTTACAGCAGTTTAAGCAACTATTGCAGCTGTTTGATTTGGGTTATATCAACAATCTCGGACAAGGCTCCTACAGTGTATATCGGCGATTCAAAATCGACACCCATGGATCTTCCACTAATTATTATCAGAACCTTCATTTAGGATTGTTTATTTGTTCTGCTCCTTTACGTTCAAGAAGGATATTTCCAGCAAGTGCTAAACTTGTAACCTGCTGTTTTATTACTCGTGCTTACAAATGTCTGTGGGCCTGCTGAGCTTGCTAATTCAAGCCAGTGTCCATAAAATCAAGCAAAGATCTTATTATAAGAGTTTAAGTACAAGCTCGCATTATGCACATGCAAAGCAAACGTTCTTCAACACGAATTGTCAATACATCAGTCGACATTACAAAAGCCCAGGTCACCAAAAAACTTTTCCCACAGTATACACCTCGTAATTATGTCCAACAATCTATGAAACCTATGAAATCATGCTATAAGCATGACCAGGTTATTTGTAGTCGACAAATAATGTGTATACATAAATGTCAAATACGTTTATGATGTCTTTATGATTCTACCACAACTTTCAAAAATGAACCAACTTCTGATTGTGGGGTCGTTCCCAAGTTGTGTTCTCAAGAGATGCTTATACAAATGTACATGCACGATTCACTGGGCACTTTGTAGCTGACAATGAAAGTTCAAAATATGGATCCACTTATCCCCAAATTATAATAATTTGATGATTCTACAAGGAGTTTACATTGAATTAAAATCATATTCGAATCACACGCAACATATTTTATGGTAAAAATGATTAATGCTAAGTTTCTTACAAGCACAACTACATATATAAAGCTGCCAAGATGCTGCCTTGCGAGTGCAATTGTTTGTCCTTGCTTACTGAAAATAACCTCAATTGACAACGCATAACTGTTAATCATTTAGAGAAGTTTATTTACCCGTCTCTTGTTAGCGAGAAGGATTTTCCTCTATTGTCTCCCTAGTATTCAGTTATCCTTATGATAATTGAGCGTCGGAAAATATCTCATAGTTTACCGTTAAAGTAAGTGTAATTCTTAAGGTGCGGCTTTTCGGATTCCTAATAAACTTCTTTCTCCACTACGGGAAAACCCCTTAGAAAGCTTTTGGTTTTTAACTTATTTTTCATTGTTCACTCCGTCTACTTGTGGGTAATTTCCCCATTTGTTTAAAAACTTTGTGTACCCGAACCGAGATGTCGTTAGAATAATTAACCTTGACACAAAATCACTTTCTACTTTTCTTTAATTGGTATTTTTTACCACATACGGCCCTTTTCCTGGAACATTCATGCAGGTTAGGGAAAAACACGCGATAACAATAGGCGAGACCAGCTACTTGTCAAATTTTGTCCAAGTATTTGGTCCGCCCAAAGGCAACTTAACGGTGCATTAGTCAATGTTAGGGAGCAGGTAGGTCTTAAATACCCCCAATGCACCTATAAAAAATTGGGCAAAAACAATGGCAATTGGAATTCAAAACATGTTTAAGAAGTTCGCCAACTTCAAAATAATAACAGTTAAAAGCATTGGATTTCAACCGTGTTGACAAGTTGATCAAGATGGCGCATGAGAGACGCCCATGATCGACATGTATCGGAAGCATAGTAATCAAATGTAAGTATCAAAAGTAAGTCAAGAATGTAAACCTGCTTTACCTTTACTTATATGATTTATATATACTAGATTTGAGAATCTGCATGGGGTTTTGATTTGAAGGCACGTCAAACCAAGCATATTAACTGCGATATGTGAATAGTTTAAACAGGCTAAACTTGAGATGAGCACATAACTGTTTCCCACGTTTATGGCAAATAAATAACCAGATGCATTAAATCTCCACCAACTCCCAGATAAGGCGCAAACGTGTGGGAAAACTGTACTGTATATGGTTTTAGCAAACTCATAGTCAAGGTTCATGCTGTTTTTAAGCAGCAGAAGATCATGGGCATTTTGAAACACGTCACCACAAAGACTTAAGCAAATAATATAAACTCACATCACCAGTGCCTCTGTGGAAGGGATCTGATTTACTGTATTTAATCTTGCGTGTAAACATTGTGGTTTGTAAGGCTGCAAATTCCAGCAGACTGACCGTCAATGGAATTCTTCTGAAATGACAACACATTTGTTCAAAGGTACAACAATTTATTTGTCGATGCGTCCTGTGTGTTTGGCGTATTTTTAACTAAGGTGTAGGTCCACTGTTTTAGTAAAGATTGCCAGGATAAGTTTCTTTCTCAGAAACTGCGTAAGTTTAAAAGACAGTTCATGCTTAGTCTAAAAGTGCACGCGCTTTTAATTTTATGAAAATAGGCCAATCGTCAATTTTGTGGCTTAACCCTATACCTACGGTCACTGTGCCAAGTAGTCAATGGGTTCCAGAGCAATTCGTTTAAAAAAGCTCATTTACATAGTCACAAACTGATCACGGACAATGTGGGCCTATAGGCGCTCGGAAATGAAAATTATAAAAAAAATTAAGTGTGTCCTGCATGAGTAACAAAAGAATAATAGCATCCCATCCTTCAGTACTTTCCTTATTGCCTTCATAATAAAGCAATGGGTGAAGAGATAAGAGCTTTAAGATCATAACCGGTAACACCTTCATCAGACAGGAATGTGCACTGACCAAAGTGATCCCCTTCCTAAAAATGCAAGCATTTTCCATTCCATCTGATAGTCTAATCTGGTGAATAACCCCTATAATTATTCAATCAGGAGACAAAACAATGGCCAGGTGAGCAACCATTTAATCCAGCCTGAAAATCGACTGTATAAACGATACCCCGATAATCTTGAACTGTGAAAAGTTACTCGGCTAATATGCACATGTACATGTATATTTATGAGCATCATTAGTCTTGGGCGATTGTTGCGCCTCTTAAAATGGCTAATTTGAGTAATTTTGTTGCCTATCAATGTCATAGTAGCGAAATCTTACATTGGCTAAATACCAAAATAACTTGGCGAACCGCAATCTATTTCATTATTTAATCTAGAAACATAATTAGTGGATGCCTTAGGGCCCTGGCTCCAACTGAACCCATCTTATGAGAACCTTATTTAAAGCAGGCTAATAGTCACTTTTTGCGCGGAATGCGTTAATTTTAGGGTATGAGACTACCAATGGGTGTTGTCACTATTATTATCCGAAAATAATAGTTTGAAATCCTGTTAATCAGATTCCACGTATTATTAATACATTACGAGAGGTGTCAGATAAGCATTTTTTATTCGCAATACGTAATTGCGATCATAACGTTTTCACCCAATCATGTTTGACTAAATTTCGTGCAGTTGAGTTAAAATGAAACTTAAAAGAAAGTTAACATTATACTTCTCCGTGTAAGTGCATAATACATATATGCAGTATGGTTACTTCTAAAATGATCAAGAAGTTTGTTCTACATGTAACAAATTGTTGCCATGTCTGCATCATCTCTATTTAAGTGGTATAACTAGCGTACATCTACAAATGCATGCTCAATTATGAACTTCTGTCAGTTAGGGGGGTAATGTTGACTGCGGATGATAACATCAGATTCTGAATATTCAGTCACTGCCAAGATGTTGCTCAGAAATAAACATTGTTAAAACAAGTCGAAAACAAGCATTTTTATAGATCGAACATCATTTGCTTAGTTAAAATTGATATTAAATATATTTTTCAAATACAGAAATTGCCTATTATGGGATTTCTAAATCCCCTTCAATACACATCTGAATGTAGAGGATGAAAACAACGTTATGCAATCTAAAAGGAAAGTGTAATTTTGATTTTAACGTGTTGATGGGTATGGTAGTAAAAACTAACCAAATGCATTTTATTGGCATGTTTGTAGGGCTTTTTTAAAATAGCGGCAGACGAAAATACTTCTGGTGTGCAGTAGATGCGCATGTATATATGTACAGTACATGTACCTCACCTGTAGGGCTAAAGTTACAGTGTTGGTTCCTAGTAAGCGTAAACAGGTTCAGGGTGCAAAGCCCCTACCTATGTCCTTGTCAAGGTCGTTTTCTGAATGGAGTTCAACTATAGGTAACTTTCTCCTAAGTTCTTGCTCTTGAAGCAACCCTCCTGCAAAGTGCGATACCTGCTGCAGTGCATGGGTGAAATTATAACAATAGAAGTGAAACCCATTCGAAGTGACCCACCCTAACCACAGTCAGACAAACGACTTCAAACCATAAAGGCATCTTGATTGGTGTAACGCGTTATAATAGGATAAATTAAATATTGGAATTACTGTCAATTCTTGAAATATATGCACATTTTGAGTTGTGCGAATGTATTTTCTCAAATAGTTTTCTCGAGATTTGGTTATCCGAAATTCTTAGGAATAAACTTCCAAAACAAACAAATTTTAATTGTGGAATTCTTTTAATCTTTTTACCCAGTCCTAATGTCACTATGTTCACATGCTAAAATATCTAAATCAGAGTAAGTCATATGTAAACATGTTTTAATTGCTTTCGCTTAATTTGAGTATACTTGATCATGAATCGGCAGGGGTGGTTTGATTGAAGGCACCTCGAAACAACCTGAAAATAGCATATGAACAGTTTAAACAGGCTGAACGTGACATGAGATCGTGACTTATTTCCTGTGTTTGTGGTAGATCTAAAACCAGATGCAGCAAAACTCCCACGATTTCAAGATCAGGCGCCATTTCATACGTTTTTTTTCTTCAGAAGCAGAGCATTCTGGGTGTTTTGAAACATGTCACCAGCAGGTGATAGTGTATCTCTTATAGTGACTTGGTGTACGAATAGTATATTGGTGTCACATGTACATGTACATTATTTTTTTAGTTAAATATACATGCGAATTCCTTGCCATAGTGTAGGTCTCGTGCCCTTGTGATGCATTGCAATACGGTATAATCAGGCAAAAGATTATACCAATATTATCAATATCGTTGTTTCTTGTTTAGAATCTCCGCTCCGCCATTCTATTTTATTCTAATCATCTTTTGCTGCACAAGCATTAAAGAATAAATAGTTGGAGATTTTGTTACTTGGACATACGCCCACTTAGTTAAATGGTCATTGACTGATATAACTTTACCTTTGTCCTAGGCTGTTACCTTGGACGTCTGCATCACCTCCTCGTTTAAATTAATCGACTTGTACTAACAAGAATACGCTGGTCAGACCCATTTAATCATTGCCAAATTGTGACGTGAAAGGGGTTATTATGTAAAGTGTCGGGAAACCCCTATACCACAAAGGCCATGCCCCTGTCTGCATACCATATCCCCTGTTCCTCGAAGTCGATTATGGTTTGGAATGCAATTTGGAAAGTTGAATGCCTTGCCTTTTTTGAACTGCTAAAGTACACTTTTCATTTATATTGCTCTGCCACAGACGTTCTCAAAAATAATGTATAAAAGCATTTCTCTCGTGCCATGGTGTCTGTCAGAATCCTGAACCAAAGTTCCCTTACTTTTCCAGGACTTTTAGATAATTACTTTTGCTCAATTACCATATCTACTACATTTTCACATCAGAACCGATCAAGTCATATGCTTAGCCAAACACTAAATCCATGGTGTCGTCTTTTGCATGCTGTGTTTATGTTCGTTTCAACATTTCACTGTACGGTGTGGATAAAGCAAATTAAGTTGTGTTACAAACATGAACAAATGTTTCATTCTCCTCGCTAAAATCTGCTACGACTGTCGTTATTCCCCTGTTATCATTAAAATTCTCTGTATTTGGCACAATTAATTATTTAATTGTAAGGAAAAGGGTATAGGTTTGTTATCCCCACTCATCACATGGTATTAGTCGGTTGTGTGGCATAATTTAGAATGGAAGTGGTCGTGCCATAGCAAATTATCAGACATACGAATTTCCTTGACTGTTCCAGGACAGATCAGCTTCCCTAGCATTTCTAATGCAAGGTAATCGTCTCAGGTATTGATCCACTTCCAAGATATTCTGAATCAAATTGCTTCCCATCTTAACAACCCAAAGAAATTTGTCCATATACAAGTTTTATGTTTCACATTTTGCTTCCATGCAGTAACACCGATGTTTTTCGGTCAACTGAGTAGAAAACAGAAAGAGGTTGGTCGATGTCACTTGTCAGCGATGCCAAGGTTTTATATTATGAATTTCACCCTATTTAGAAAGATGGTTTCGTCATAGAACATGGTATGCAGTCAAAACGTAAGGCAGGTAATTCCTTCACAACAATGGCTTATTGCTATTTGCATGGTTATCGATGCATGGTAAAACGTTTGATGGGGTCGCAAATGCACCCAATGTTATACATGTATTTAAATGTACGATACCACACCAGCTTTCTAGGTTTAACAATAGCCTATTTTCTGTTGCTTGTGCTTGTTTGTAAGCTGCAAAGCACAAAATTTATTAGTATTTTATTCATTGGAATAATTGGTTATGATTTTAATCGCGCAAGCCAAGGAAACAATATTGGAAAATGTTAGCTCAGTATAATTTCTCATTTTCTAACATTGATAAATGGAAAATAAACAAACAAGCTCGGAGCGAAGTGAAATACCAATTGCATGATTGCTGATTGCAGATAAAACTTTTCACTTTCTAAAGTTCTATAGTTCAATTATTTTCTTGCTGTAAAAGGTCAGCGCAACGTATTTAGACCTTCCCTTATAATCGAAACTGCATAAACATTACAAAATGTTTTAGGGTGGTCAAATGTTTCTACCCTTTCGACGCAAATGCTGCTTTGCGTTCCTGATACATTGTCAGCAGCTATGCAATTTCTTTCTACAACGCACCATGATTAATCCAATTTGGCAAGGCATAATGGCAGTTTCGCACAATGTATTGTTATCATTCTTTTTAATGGTGATTTTAGCACGTTTGTAAGGGAGAACAATAGCCCCAGAGAATGACTTTCTTTCCGTGTGAGCTCATAAAAGCCAAAGAACCAAATAATGATAATAATAATGGCTTTTTGTCGCTTTTGTGGAAATGTGCTGTACCTGGAAATGTGCTGCAACTCCCCTAACATCTCCGAACTACGATTATGTAATTTATGTCATAAATCATCAGCATGCGTTATTGATAAAATACAATGACCTTTTTTAGGTGGCCCTTTCATGACTGAACGTAATATAGAAATTTATTTATGAAAATATTTGCGGCTTCAATTTAACATAAATATATTTCAAATGATTTTACATGTATTATTATCGGTTTGTTATGCGTAATACATGGTGATTAACTTTTTTAAATGCAGCTGAAAGTGTCCTAATTGAATATGCTGTGCATATACAATTGTATACATGTAGTACATGTCCACGTATATTGTTTTGTCCTTTTGATTGCTTGTTAGATTTTGCATGTTTGAGGTAAATGATTTAAAGCAGGAGTTTAATTATTTCAGCGAATATGAAGCAACATATATATAGACTTTTAGTTGATTAAATATAACATACTGTAAGTGTCACACGCCCATTCGCTCAAGTGAGATTCACTCAAGCATAAACTGTTTATTAGAATTAAATTTTTTTTTAAATTGTCACGCATGATACCGTAGGTTGAATGCAACTGATATCTAATTACTTGTCTGTCAAGAATATCAAACGCCAGTTTTGCATGTCATATCTGATAACGCTTTCAAGTGAATTCATATTTCCTTGCTTTTTTACCAAATTTCGTCATTTGACTATAAACCTTGCTTTTCTTAAGCATGCACCTTTGTAAATGTTTGATTTGGCAATTTCATTGCAAAGCTTTACTGACACGCCATGTCATAATTTCGTGTAATTTTTTTATTTAAGATACATTTTTTTTGCAAATAAAAGTATTATTCAGACACTTGAAATAAATGAATAACAAGAATGACAAGGGTAACCAGCCCACGTTCCGCAATCATACATTTTATGACATTCAATCCGAATCAAACTACAGTACATGCATTACATTTTCTTTATAATTATCTACTTATCATATTAACGGTTTTTTGTAAGCAAACTGTAATTTAAAGGGTGTTCGCGAGCAGGTGGTAAATTGGTATTATTTATTCATGAAACCTGTCAATATTTTCCATATGTAGACCAACGAAAGTGTGTAGAGTAATGCAAAAATACTGCATGCGGTACTGTGGCGGATATACATGTACCATCACTTAAAATTCCACTTTCAAATTTCACGTGAAAGAGTACCTACAGTATATAGGACATACATGTATAAAACTGAGTGTCTTTTATACTGTATGCTCTAACCTAATAGGACCTTTGTGGTAAATCTGTATGCCTCGTGCGCATAGGTCTCAACATTGGGAAAACTCATTTAGGACGTTTATTTTTAAAAATAATATTTAGAAAAAGGCATTAAAATAATGTAATTGTTGGACCACAATTATATATAATACGCGGAAATCGATATTCAAATCGTCCTTTACCGAGCAGCGCTCTACCGCCAGGTGCTTAATTATTTGAAAAGCACAGCCATGAATGAAATGACACTGTCATCGATTGTCATGGCTAATCTAAACTTCCATTTTGGTTTTAATGCATATCCAATCTGACAAAAGACAACATTAAAATAGCCTCTGGATAATAACCGACTTGTTAAAACAACAATATATCCCACAATATCTCACTACATATGTAGAATCGTCACCATGGTGATCCCCACCCCCTTTTGTCAACCAAAATAGGCAAATTTTCGGAAAGTACATTATCGATGCTTGAAAAAGGCCAAGGCGTCTCAGCGCCACGCATTGATTAAAATGAGAACCACCATTAGAAAACGTCTTGTTTCTAAGAAGGATATACATGTGTAGTTTTATAAATTTGAAAGTTCATGAAGCGTCAATAAATTTTTTTCACTTTAGCAAGGAAAAAAATATATGCAGTCCGACTGACTTATAACCTTAAAATTGAACACTGAGTCATCCCTGGGGAAGGATGTATTTGAAAGTGATATTTGGGTCTCAGCATTTATCAACTCAAATATCATGATATTATAAATCATTTGCAATTAAGACTGCATCGACTTGTTTATGCAAATATTAACAATCTACACCGACCAATTATGTAATCTACGTAATTATATCTCGTTTAAGAAATGAAGATTCAAATAATCTTTATCATTATTAAACTTATCTAGCTTATACACGCATGGAGTGGTAATCATTGCATCAAAAACACTCTGGTAACGCATTACCCTGAAGGCAGTTAATTTCCTTATATTTCAAAGATGACAAATGACACTTTCTATTAAACAGGTTACACTCCGTAGTCATAGAAAGTACGTTTTATTACAAGCTATGCAAGCCACACCCACAAATTACCGAATCTGGCTTATACCTTTGAATGTAATGAAATAAATTTCCGTTCGTTAATGCAAAAATAAAGCATTTTAGCCAAATATGCGAGTACCAAACGTCATTTTATGCCAACAAAAAAATTGTGAACCTATTGGCAATCTTGTGATACAGCGTAAAAACAAATCAGACATTTTTATACAGTAGTAAATTTTAAATCATAAAAGTATTAATAATTGCATTGTTCAAGATGTATAACAATAAGTAACAAATTCAGGAATACTCCTTATAATTTCAGTCGATTAACATGTAAACCTACTTGGTTAAAATGTTATTATCGAGTCCATGTACGAGCAGGAAGGGCAGGCATTGATGCAGACATACTGTACATGTAAAACAGAACATAAATAATAAGCTACTTTTGATTAACCATAGTAGGCGACACACCTACAGTTATCTTGATGCAGCTTTCTCTTCCGCTTTCCGTAAAGCAACATAAGCAAAAATCAACGCTGAATCCACGTGATTCAGGAAAAAAAATGGAGGAAATTTCATTAACGCCTTAAAATTAATTTCCTGTTGAGCAATATGTACATGTACATGCATGTATGATCTTATTTGGGTTAAAAGAAACCGCATTTTTTCACTTAATGTAGACAACTTTCCTTATACAGTGTATACTGTAGAATTCAAATAAAAATGAGACGTACCAACTATATACACTGTACATGTACATGTATATGTTAATGTTCATGTCTTGCAGCTCGAATGCGATTTGTCCTGCTCAAGAACACAACCAATAACGTGCGTTGCTATAGCTTTCTTTGAGTAAGTGTTCAGTTTGACATCATCATACAGTATACAGAGAAAAAAGTTAATTAAAATGATGAAAGTAGAATAAATTCAAATATTTGGAGTAGCATTTTTGAAACGAAAAATCAAGCGAAAACCTCTTATTCCTCTTATTAACAGATTCCGATTTTTTTTAATTTTACCGTTTTGCTCCTGATCTAAGATTTAACTTGATGCTGCATGATGATAGCAATTCATTGGGGAAAGTGTTCAGATTTTATCATTTTAAGAAAAGCAAACGACCTGATAATATTATTTCCAAGTTGCCTCGGGGAATTGCCAAGTCAATTAAAACTACTTTCGAAGCTCTAATTTGGGATTCCACACAATATACTAAATTTTATTACAGCGGTGTTTTAGGTCGACTTATTTTATTGCCTTATTACCTGACATTATTTTGGTACTATGCATTCAGCGAAGCTCTATAATGCGTTTGATATTTTGCTGAATGACTTGTCATTGACTACTGATTTCTTAGATCGATGTTTCTAATAAGCTTAATGCTAATGTTGCATAATTCGCTATGAAACTGGGAATATCAGAGATATACATGTAAGGCTAATGCAATCATTTGATCTCTTTTAGAAGAAAAAAGTTTCCATATATACCCGTAATACCAATTTTTCAAAACTTGCAAGACAAGCGAATATTTTTGTCATACTTATATGACTTACACGTAGTTCAACATTAGAAGACAGTCGGATAAAACAATCATAGAAAGGCTATTAGTGTATGTATCCTAGATACAGTACCAATATGTTATAATATGTTAATCTCTAGGAAGTTCTTATTTTACTTTCATTTCATTATACACCTTTAATTTTCTGGCACGGAGTTGCAAACTTGAAATGGTGCAATATTTAAGCTGTACGTTATTAGATAAGACATAGCTAAGCGTGGCATTTAAATGTTAACAGGATGTAAAAATTGTAAAATGAAATTAAGGGCCATTCTAAGCCGTTTGAAAAGCGGTGTGACTTTGGGGACACCCCTGCACACCATTCAAAATACCTTGGAAGATCCGTTCGCGTTAACACATAAATAAAAACGTTAAATTTCTCGCCTACCTTGTACAATGTCTCGTCCACTAGGTGTATATTTTCTCTGTTAAGTCGCGAATTCTCATTTTTATTTCATCGTTTTAAAATAAAGGGCGTAATTCGCGACTTAACAGAGCAAATATGCACCTAGTGGACGAAACATTGTACAAGGTAGGCAAGGAATTTAACGTTTTCATTTATGTGTTAACACGAACGGATCTCCCAAGGTATTTTGAATGGTGTGCAGGGGTGTCCCCAAAGTCACAATGCTTTTTTAAACGGCTTAGAATGGCCCTTAAGGTGCATCAAATTAATAAAATATGCAGTCATTGGCAATTTCTTGAGGTCGTGGTTCCATCACTATCAAATTAATAATTCCCAAATCCTTGAAGTATAGGGTATGCTAGTAACATGAAATTTCAAATTACCGTGGCCACATTTTTGTTAGTTAAAATTGTAGTTAAAATTCAGACGAGGTTGTTACAATACTTGAAATCATTATATGATACTATGGCCGGTACAGCACAATTTCTAGTCATTGAAGAAACCTTTCACGTGAAGCATCAACGAAAGTGACATACCGATATCCGATATATTCACAAAGATAAGAGTGACAATTTCTGCGTGTTGAATTATTGTTTTCGTAGCGGTTTAATGGCCTTATTACCCACATGTTTTGCATTAACTATGAAAAATCGACACCAGACTGCTTAAAAACAACGCAGTCGTGATTCAATGTTCTGATATACTGGACATGTACTGTAGAGTGTAGAACAACGCTGTCCTCTTATTTTTATACAATAGAATGAGTATGAAATTTTAATTCTAATGGTTATTTCGGTTGTTCTACAGAATAGTCCCTGCTTATGCCCTAGACATTATGAGAAATTTGGCTTCTCTTAATCGCTCGGAGGCTGACAGTTATTGCCTGTGGTAGGGCAGCTAAATAATGGAATTGTATTTTTCAATTAGGTAACACACAAAGAATACGAAAAAAAAAAAAACAGAACAGGATAAATTGTAAAAGCTATAGTACAGGTGTCATTATCGTATACCAGAGAAGTAGGGTTGCACTATGTGCATACAGTATACTTAGGCATATTTTGTGCACATTTGGAGCAGGGACTTGTATTATATTCGTTTTCGAAAATTTGACATTTTACAAATTATGTGAATATTAAGCCCCACTTGCGTGACAACGTTACATTTCGATATTTTATGCAGTTTTTATGGTTTACGACTTTCGCATTACCATAAAATCTCATTTTCCGCGTATAAAACACATCATAAATCAGTGAATTGTTTCCACATGACTGAATTATATATTATGGCCAATTCCTACAGGAACGAAAGCGTTTATATTGCAGAAAACTGTCCACTGCGTGTGCAAGTATGTGCAGTGCAAATATACAGGAAAAAGCGAGCAAGGTCAAAATATCATCTGCAGAATATTTTATGCCTCTTTTCATACAACGTGGAAAAAAGCCTAAGTCCAGAATTCCAGAATGATGTCAGTCAGATTTTAGAGCAAAAAGGCGGTTCACAAGCAATTCACATCTGATCTTTTAGTCTGCACCATTCGTACATTCCAGTGTATGTTCACAAGTAACAATTTGAACATATACATGTACCACAACCTAATAATTACAGACACCTAACCGAAGTACGAGGACCATTTCAAAGGAACCGGCTGCTCCAGATTGTTTTTTGTTTGTTGCTTTAAGTCAACAAACCGAGCTGTTTGTGCATACAAAAATACTGAGCCTTTTTCACGGAATGAATCACGATTTCACCGTTTAGTTTCTCTATTAACGGTTAACAGGAGCCAGCTAGGCAAATAATGATAATGTACACGCATTGTCATCATTGCCTCGTTCTTAAACGAACGTAATTAAATAAATTCACAGGTAGGCCCACCAAAATGGGTCATTGTCCCTCCGTACAACCCGTGTTAAAGCACTAAAGAAACTTTTCTTAAGCCCCTTTTTAATTCCCAACCATAAGTGAAACAGAGCGTGCATACGTAATGTACTGCGCACATGCACATGTAGACTGCTTTCAAAAACACTAATTCGGTAGCCTATAAAATAACAACAATAAAAAACTTATTTTGCTCCCTTTATCGCTCAAATCATTTTTTTCGTCGTATGCTAGCTGAAGTATCCAGCTCGGCTAACTTGCCTGTTGTCATACAGCAATCTATGAAAATTACAGAACAGTTTAAAGTTTTGACTGCTAATGGTCGGGGTATTTATATAGCAGTAGACCTGTCCATCAAATGGTGGGATCACATTCGGAGAAAAGCCTCTGGCCCTGAAGCATGGGTGGGGCATTGGAGAAAGATGCGATAGTTGATTACAGCTTGAAACGATGCCCAGTCGTAATATTAACTTCATATCAAAAAGTGGACGGCGTACTTATCAAAATGATACCTGCAGAGGTAATCGAGGGACTAGGGAGCATTTTCACCGGAGATAAACAGTTGGTCGAGAAAGTGAAATCAGATCTTTATAAAAAAGAAAAAACTAGGAGATGTTTTCTTGTATACAATCCGACCTGGATTCACTAATTCGCTTACTTTGAGAGTTGAATACCACGAGTGAAATCGAGTGTTAATTCTGGGTAACTGAACACGATTTTCTCTTGGTGGTTTCGCATCAGTTACCAACAACTCGACAAAATACACGGCTCGTAGATTCCAAATTAACTAACAAGTTGTACGATTTACTTGCTTTCGCCTGTGAAAGCCTGCGCAAATGCACTCTTGCTCTATGTAGATCGTAAAAGTCAAAAAGGCATAAGCGTTGACACGTTAATCAGTTTCTGTTTACAACCACATAGAAAGTATTGCTGTTCATCGAAATTTTCTGCCCCATTTTAAAGACTTAACTGCGGGGTGCATAACTGTATTTACATTCCATCATCTCTAGCGGTCACATTAAAAATAGCATAAAATTCCATCTGGACTGTTCAACTTTGTCTATGTACAATGACGGTGACGAAAGTCAAAGTGACATTTTTGTTCCTGTCATAGAACTGCATTGTAGTCGAATGCAGTCTGATTAACCTCTACACAGTTTACCTGAAAACAAAAGTTGCGTTTCGTCTGATGAAAATACATGTATACAGGTTTTGGGGTTCAATGCACATGTATTTTGCTAATTTTTGACTTGAGCCACTTTACTTGTGAAAATGCGACTCGTACTAAAGAATTCCAAAAAGTACGTACTGTAACTCAAATGAAAAATAACATGACTTACACCACTATCACTTTCACCTCTTAAACTGTTAACAAAGTCCAGAATTATCAAATTTGTTTGAATCTTACATGTACATGTAGAAAATGTTTGGCCTTACCTCATATTAAAAATCGTGTTTCCATTTTGATTGCCATCTACACACTGCATTGAATTAAGGGCAAGCACGTGTCTACATGTATGTATTGTATTGCTGGAAACAGCCGATCAAAACGCAAGCACATACATGTACTATGTACATGTACAAGCAAAGTGGGTAAAATGCTCCTGAGAATGATTGCCACTCATGGGAATATGACAACATAACCTTTGCTGTTAGCGGCTATCATTGCCATGAGCATTTTACCCAAATTTTGTACTGGAATTCAAGGAGTTCTTTCATTCGCTATATACAAAAGATATGCAAATGACCTTCTAAAACCGACTGGCCTCATGCAAATTTGCCCAAGAGACCAATACCACATGACAAATGAAGCATATACACGTGTACCTATAAAAGTTTTTACATCGCAGAGAATTAATTGCTTTACTACCAGCAATTCGGGTGTTACGATTATAGATTCAGCATTCTTTTGCAATTTCACCAACGATTTCTTATTTAGAAAATTAAAACGTCACCTTGTCATTATAAAATACCACCTAGTGGGCGAGATTAGCGAAACTAGGCTACAGAAATAACGTGATTTTTGAAGAAGAAAAAAGCGGTAAAGCTTGGCGGTAAATCTTAATTCTGTACATGGTATTCATACGTATTGTACAGTGTACGTATTACAATCCAAGTTTTGAAAAAGAAAATATGACATACTGTACACTAGCTGAAGGTATAAAACTAATAATCCTACGTGTGGTGGATGAAATATTCTGTGGGTTTCCTTTTTTAACAATTTAGATGAAAACGTGTTTCACGAAGACCCTCAGGAGATGGTAAATCTATCCTTTCGCGAGACAAAAAGTTTTAACTTTTCCCAGTTTTTTTTTAGCAAATTTCCATGTGAATGCCCTTTATGCGAGGAAACCAGAGTTACAATGTACCATGCCAGCATTTAAGTCTATGAGTCAGTAATTCCACAAACATTTTTCTTCTTCATTCTCATAATTAATGCCAAAAAAGTGGCAGTCTAATAACGAAATCGGGCAAGTATATAAAGCTCTCTGTGTATACGAAAAATATTTTGCTATCTAATATACATGTATATACATGTATATTCACGTCTTTAAATGACAACTTGTTTCGATAATTACCCAATCACGCCGGGTAATCCATACTGTATGCCGAAGTCCCAATTTTAGACGTCAATACATTAACAAACCATTGCAATTAATTAACCTGCCTTGGGCAAGAACGTTTCTCATTCTTTTTCGTCATAGTAATGCCAGGGTACTTAAATGTTGGTTTAATTAAAGTAATTAACAGTTTTTTGCTTACCGCATATCCAAATTAACCTCGATGTGGCAAAATAAAGCAACCATTTTCGGTGATGAGTCTCCCCAGCTAACCAATAATTTACATATAATTATTCACTAAGGACTATCAGTATGGTCTCATTTCACCAAAATGTAAACAAGTTCATAAGCAAAAGAATGCTAAAACCGTGCAGGCTAATTAATTCAAGGTACAGTATTTTGCAACACTAGGGACGAGCAGACAACATTTGAAAAATGAGATATTTATAGGGTTGGCCTTCGAGCAAAACCATGTTTGAGATGAATATTTTGTTAGCAGCCACACCCCTGGACTTATGGATATGGAAATGTTATTAGTGGAGTGACTTTCTGTGAGAGCAGGCTGCTATGGAGATGTACTGTATACATGTATGATAGAGATGAACAGAACTTACTAAAAGTGGTAATCATTAAGTTTTCGAAGAATTTGCAACATTGGATAAATGGATAATTTAAGAGCCCCTTAGACATTTTATCAATTTCATTATATTTACTGTATTATAGGGACAGTTAATAGCGGGATGCATGTACGAGTAATTCGAATAATCACCAAAATAACTTATTCTTCCTTTTTTGCATTTCATTTTAGATTTCATCATCTGCGTTACCTATCTAGTCTTTGGTAAAGTCTCCTAACAGCAACTATTTTTTTCGTAAAAGTATCCCAAATCAATTCCATCAAGATGGGGTTACACGGCTGCGGGAAATGCATCAAAATTACGATGTTCATCGCCAACATGTTAATTTTGGTAAGTGCCAAATACTTCATTATAACTTAATCCTTATTAAATGTACATGTAGATTCCTTGCTCTCATTTGAATCTTCCCCAATGGTATCATGATTGAGCGGTAACAGAACTGCTCGATATCATTTAAACGAATTTATCAAAATTCCTTGCATTATCGAAAACATTAGTTTGCTGGCGATCAATTGGAATATTTCAAAGGCCCTATTAATGTCCTCGTGTAATTCTCTCGCACCCAATTCAGGCTGGTGGCATCGCAGTTTTAGCCGTTGGTATATGGACTTGTGTGGACAAAGGATATTTAGAAGATCTTCTCGGAAATGACTTGTACATGAGTTCAGCATACATTTTAATCGCCATGGGATCTACGATAATCGTCATTTCATTTATCGGTTGCTTGGGAGCAATACGAGAAATTAAATGTTTGTTGCTGTCGGTCAGTAGTCTCACTATGTGGCTATATAATGGCGAGTTTACCAATCTCCTGTTATTATAGAATCAGTTTTAAATAAATAAAGAAAAGTAAGAAACACCAATCTACTCATTAAATTGCATATAATTACCGGAGCTTAGTGAAATCCGCCATTCAGAATGCAGCTTTAAGTGTGGTTACCTTATTACTCATTAATTTCGATTTGTTATTTTCCAGTATTTCATTATTCTTTTCCTCATTTTTGTCATATTATTGATTGGAGGTATATTAGGATACGTTTTCAAAAATAAGGTAAGCTCACTATCTCGTATGCCAATCCAAAGCTTACGACGAAGCAGCTAGTGTTTTAAATTTGTATTATTTTTTTCAATATTTCTAATAGGTACAAGATACGACAAACAACGCAATGCTGAGTTCCCTGATAGCAGACTATGATAAAGAAGAGCACGCTCAAAAAAGTTGGGACACGTTACAAGAACGGGTACTTATAAGTGTCAGAGTACAGTAGACAACATTGATTCATCTACTGAATTTGTGTTATGTTGTCTTCAGTTCTGCACGGATAATTAGTTAAACAAATTTTTGGAAAGAACCCCGTCAATGTGGATGAGAGGAGCGACCAAAGAATGCAGACCATAGGTTATTAATGAAAATGTTTAAAAATTCTTTTCCAGATGAAGTGCTGTGGAATGGTAACAGAAGGGAATAAAATGGGCTATGATGTTTGGAAGAAAAACAGTAAATTCATGAGCGATAAGCCTCCGTATGTGCCCATTAGTTGTTGCTTACGAACTGATGATGGAGAATATGTAAATCGGGATGATTGTCAGAAGATGCATCCGTCAAATAAAACTGTGTACACTGATGTAAGCGGTCTTATCCAAATTATGCTACAAGATTGAGTGTTTAACACTTGGGCTGATTATTTTATTTTCATAGGATTGCTATCAAACAACGCTCGAATTCGTGCAGGGTCATGCCCTAATCCTTGGCGGGGTTGGTGTGGGAATTTCGTGCCTAATGGTCAGTGCAGTTATAACCACATTATTATATATAGGCTCTCTATATAATATTAATATTAAGCTCTCTCAAACATTACTCACATTTCTGGGAATGTACATTTAAGGCAGTGGAAATTATAATGCAATAGTTTATATTTTCAAAAATGCTTGCAATGTCAAGATTAATGTTTGTTCAAATTTAATGCAACACATCTTTATTTAATAAAAACCACGAGCATGTGTAATGTATTATGGTTTGTTTTCTCTGCGATCTGAGGGAGCCTAAAATAATGCTTGAATATTATCACAAATGAAGTTCATATTCGCTATAATATTTTTATTCAGCAATTATTTCAGTGTTTTTATGTATGCAGAAGGTATGTAATTTGATTTGCCCTTTTCAACTTCAAAAACAATTTTCTAGGGTTTTGCTCAAGGACTGTTTACATGAATCGCAAAATACTTAAATCTTTCACTATTTGAAAATGAACAGTATTAACATTTGTTATCTTTGTAGGTAATCGGAATGATATTCGCGTGCGTGCTATTTAAACTGATTGAATAATGCATCATAACTCCATGGAATTCATCTGTCAAGAAATGAAGCGTTTCAAGCAGTACCTTCTTAATAACGAGCGATATATTTTGGATGCTTAAATTAGTTTTATTATCCGAAACTGTTAGTCATTAGCACTTGCATTTTAATGGCGGAATATCATCCAGAGTATGGAACATCTTCGACAGGACTGGATAGGATCAGTTTGAGGCGCCGTTTAAGGCGCACAGACTCCAAAGTAAACCACTGATAATTGCATCACGATAAATTTCCACTTTTTTAAAACTATTTCCAGTTAAGAATCGAGCACTTTGCAACTCATGTTTTAAATTGTTCATGAATAGACAGAATGTAGCTAAATTTGTACACTACTGGTGAAGTCCATTTTGGAGCGATCCTGAATGTACGGTAGTTCATGTTGATTTAGTTTCCTTTATAATGTTACGATATGGATGTTTCGTGTCATTTGATCATTTTTAACTTATTAAAAAATCTTAGACATCAGTCAGAATCAATTCATATAATTTTATAAATCTAGTATTAGGGCGAGTGTAACAAGTTCTCCCATATGTATGTCTGTAAAGTTGAAATGTTGCTTTGATATTGTCTCACACACTAGTTAGGATAATAGCAAATGCCTGACAAATTATATTTTAAATAAGAAATAGGGTAAATAATGCCCAAAACAGCGTATTTATCAATCAATCAAAATGGCAGAGAAACGATTGCAGGTTTATAACAATTAGCCTGTCTAATCGACCATTAAATGCACGTGTTGTTGGATAAAGATTAAACCTAGGATCTCCAAATGTTTGCTCTCTGGGAAACATGGGGGAGGTAAAATGGGGGAAAAAGGACAATACAGGGAAAGTGTACAACACGTATACATTGTCCAGGAATTCTTAAATATTACTTCTGGAAAATGGCAAATTGGTGAAAGCGGGATCAAAGGGCATGAATTCGTTCAGCTTTCACAGGTTAAAGGGATTATTTGTAGCTTTGGAATGTACATTGTGTTTTAAGAGCACGAAAGCATTCAGTATAATGAACCTACAAATGAAGTTGGCACTTGTCATAAAGCACAAGTGTGCCCCAATCAGCTGTTATTAAAAATCACATAGTCGTTTATTTTTTTAATTGTTTAATTTGGCGTGTTTATGGCAAAGCATTGTGGGAAAGAGATGACGCATTACGTATAGGGCATACCAGTCTGTTAAATGTTTTGGAGTATAAGGTTTTATTTAGGACCTGTAGACTACTATACAAATATACAGGCACCTGCAGGAGCGGCTCTGAACCTCCTTTTGGCTTGCTGTACATATTGGTTTGCCATGTATAATGTATTTGCATACACTTAACCATTATCCTTGTAACTCTGCCATTTCTAGTCCAAAATGACATTTCACATCAAACTATAAATCAGCTATAGCTGGTCTAAACACTTAATTCTTCAATCTTAAAAAATTCTCAAAAATAATGAGAGTTGCCGATCAAGTCAATCTACTCATGAGTTTTTAAAATCATTTTCTCATCTTGAGTGTCATCTAGGACGCACAATTTGGTTCCAAGATAGTTCTGTACAGTATGAAGAACTCGCATTTCTGATTGGCGAATTTATCAATCACCACTGTTACATGCACTTAAATAAAACTCGCCGAAACCAAGAAAATTGTATCGTTAGCATCGTTGCTAAAGTTGCTGTAAAAACTGCCACTGGCTGCTCAGCCTGAGCAGAGAGCAGTTAAATTCGTCAATATTATAATGTTCTTGGAACCCGACGTTTTCGAACAAACGAAAAGAAATAAATATAACTTTCCAATCATCCAGCAATACATGCTTTACAAATACATGTAGATCCCATGACGACTTATACACTTGCTGCTCAGTTAAACGTCTATATGTACTATTTAAACCTGGTGTACCATGTAACCGTAGTACAAGTATCCACGTTTCACTGACAAACTAAAATCTAAATGACTTGCCAAGCACATTTGATAACATTAATATTAAATGAGCCCAGTGTGACAAATTCAATTCTACAGTTTTCACTCAGCAAACCAACCAAGTAAAGCAAAGTGTGATAGCTATTGTGTAAATATGTGAATATTATTGTATTTTGTCGTTGAAACACACCTTGGTGTGTCGCCTAACTATGCATTTGATCATTGTTATTATTATTATGCTAAGCTGTTTTGTTCATTTTTAAAATAACTGAAAGCTGTCAAGTAAAGTGTCCTTATACGAGCCTCGCCACTTATTTACTCAATCTGAACCCAATGTTAATTTATCCTGTTTTTTATTATTGGCGCTATAGTTAAGGAGATAAATTAGTAATTTACCTTGCCATGCATGAGCAAAGAATGTGTGAGAAATGATGTTATCCCCCTTGATGACTTTCCAAATTCAATCATCGCACCAGTTGCATCAGCAAGGTGGTCACATTTCCAAATCTGAAATAAAATTTGCTATAATCAAGAATAATCTGCACCAATCCACTTTCTTATTGTTATAGAAAAAGGAATGCAAAATGATCTAAACTATTTACGATAACTCTACTGCTAAGAATTTCTAAAATGTCATAACTTTTTCTATTTACAGTAACGCATATGTCTTCCAATTGCTCGCAGTATACTGCGAGTATATATGTACATGTATATATAAATCCATATACGTACAGTGTATATGGATTTACCAAATTGCCAAGTTGTGTGCCGGTAATCTAATCATTATATTGTAAATCGAAGAACAATTCGTGAAAATTAACTTCTGAGAATCTTTGAAACGATCATTGATACGATTTCTGCACGAAGATGACGTCATTGCGTCCTTTGCTTAAAAATGCATACATGTACAGATCAATTCATTTTGATCGCCACCAAGATATATTCTGCTTATGCGTGAGACGTCTGTCAGGAACTGAAAATTGCAAAATTTGAGAGAGAAAAAAACGTGTCACATACAGTATACTGTTACTGTAATATATGCCTTACCCGAGTTACCTCTCAATTACTGACTAAACTATAGTAGTGCGGAACTGCATGCGCTTATGTAACCTAGCTTGACCTAACCTAACCATTCCTAATGAAGAATAATCAGAAAAAAATAGGCATAAATTCAACTTACCGATAATGCATGCATAGCCACGATATCTTCATCCTATATCTTCAATTGCTGAGGCGCTTATGAAAATGGCTGTTTGTTCCAACCTGTGCCAATGTGCAAGCACGGCCCATACGAGAATGAAATGGTCCAATCCAAGGTTTGTTTACACATATTTTTCCTCAAACGGGATAATTTACATATTACAACAGCTGGTTGACCTTCCGCTCAAACAGGTTGAAATAGACGTGTCTGACAGAGAACTTTACGGAATACGAGAGGGTCATAGGTCGTATTGTTTCGCTGGTATTTTTCAGTAGGCTTAACAACAGCTCCGCCCTATTTACTCTATGATCCCGTGACCCTCTCGTATTCCGTACCAAATTAAAAATCAGCCCTAATGTCAGAATTCAGAGTTGGAATTAAATTTACCGCCTTTTCCTAGTAGACGAATCTACAGTCTGCTTGTCTGATCCAACTACTGGTCACATCGGAGATTTCCCGCGTTTTCTTGCATTGTGTGATGGCATGTTTTCCGTAAAGAGCGAGGTAATTTAGGTTACTATAATACTTAGTCCAGGTCACGTACTGCTCATTTGACAACCGGGATCATGAGTTTCAAAAGAAATTTGAAATCGGAAAGCGACCCCATCGTTAAAAAAGTCAAGTAAGTCTGCAGATCGAGGTATTTCTCGTAGTACAGTTGTTGTTCATGTAGGCGAGTTGACATTGTACAAGCAGTTTTATTTACGTGTGTTAGGAGAGATGACGATGATGGTGATATCGGATTTGATTCAATGGATCTGTTGGATGACCAAGAGTTGTTTGAAGATGCCAACCTAGGTCAGGGTTTGACAGGTAAACCTGGTTACATGTATGACTGCAGTTATTGTAATCGACCAGCTCAATCTGCATTATCGAAGTATTTTTGGTCGACGCAGGACAAGGCCCAGAGAATGTGAATTCCAGTGAAAAGTGGTCTCGTGGTGCTGTTCCTGAGATGCACCCTGAAAGGGAAGCTCTTATTTTCCAGCAAATCGAAATTGATCACTACATAGGTTTGCTATTATTCAGTGGTGAACTTACTTGGCATGGCTAACACGCAAAATCTATATATGTTGCTTTTATTGACTAGGAGAGCCTTTACGTGGCATGCCAGGATCTCAAATTGGCCCTGTACCAATCATGCGGATGTATGGAATCACTGAAACTGGTCACAGTGTCATGTGCCATGTTCATGGATTCGCTCCCTATTTTTTCTACCCTTGTCCACCTGGATTTAAATCTGAAAACTGCAGTATTTTTCAGGTCTGAACAGTTTATGGATTTGATTATTGCATTTTCCATGATACCGTATGCCGATATCTACATGTATGCCTTTGATTGAATGTGGTACAGTCTGACTCATTGAACAAAGTGTCAAAATTTGCATTACAGGACTGCCTTAACAAAGCACTATTGGCAGATAGTCGTTCATTTAAAGAAAAGCCTTCTCAAACTGTTTTAGCTATAGATATTGTCAAAAAGGAAGGTGAGGTTATTACACATACCACATGTTCATTGCAACGCCTTATAAACTCAACAACCATGCACTTTGCTCTTTACAGACATCTATGGTTACAAGAAAAACGGCTTGGTTGACTTTTTCAAAATTACCTTAGCTCTGCCAAAGTTAATCGCTGCTGCAAAACGATTATTAGATGCAGGAAGTGTTACAACTCCATTTTCTCTACCTGTTGGGTGCAATGCTTATGAAACAAACATTGATTTTGAAATTAGGTAATGTGTACAAAATACACAATAAATGGGATGATTCAATAACGATATAATAACAGAACTTAACTGATCCGCAGGTTCATGGTAGATAACAATGTGGTAGGCTGCAGTTGGATTGAAGTTCCTGCGGGGAAGTATGAAATTCGAAATCCTTCAAAAGGCCTTCGATGCATTTCACGCTGCCAAATTGAGGCTGATATTGCAGTAGATGATTTCATTTCACATGCTCCTGAGGGGGAATGGTCAAAAGTTGCACCATTCCGAATATTGAGCTTTGATATTGAATGTGCTGGACGAAAAGGTAATCTCCTAGAGCTGTTGTACAAAAAATTCAAGTTCAAAAGTTAAGCAGTGGAGGCCAATTTATCTTCTATTTATCCTTTATCGTTTTGTTTAATCAACACAAACGTGTCTGCTTATCATGGATGTCTACAATTAAGATAGCGAACATTTGTACAATAAAATTGCCTAAAAATGGTGTTTTTGCTTTTGTTTTTGTTCGAAAATCTTACAAATATGTTCAATTCTAGGGATTTTTCCGGAGCCAAATAAGGATGCTGTCATCCAGATTGCAAACATGGTCATCCGGCAAGGCGAGCCTGAACCCTTTATTAAAAATGTGTTCACTCTGAATTCGTGTGCACCAATTGTTGGAAGTCAGGTGCTATCATATCCAGAAGAGAGAGAATTACTCCAGGTCAGCTACTGTTTAGCCCTTGCAACTGAACCACCTACTTGAAATTATGTATGTAACTTGGATGAAGTATATTAATGCTCTTCTATTGTAGAAATGGGCAGATTTTGTCCGGGAAGTTGACCCAGACATCATCACAGGGTACAACATACAGAATTTCGATTTCTACTACTTGTTGACTCGTGCGGCTCACCTCAATGCTGGCACTTTTCCATTTCTTGGCCGCATCAAGGATACCAGGTCAACTGTACGAACTTCCATGATGAATTCGAAACAACTAGGGAAACGGGAAAATAAAATTATAAACATCGAGGGACGAACGCAATTTGATTTAATCTTGGTAAACTCAAGATTCCCTGCCCCATCCATAAAAATGCCAATGATTCATTACTTATTGATTTTATATTGGTCATCATAAATAACTTAGTTTAAGTTTTAAATCTTGCATTATTTACTTTTTCTTCTAGGTTCTGTTGAGGGACTACAAATTACGCTCCTACACATTGAATGCTGTTAGTTTTCACTTTTTGCAAGAGCAAAAGGAGGACGTGCAACACACTATCATTACAGACTTACAGGCAAATTTGATACATTTAAAATGTTTTTTAATATTAAATATTTTTGTTAGACATTTGTTTTTTTGGGAATTATTGTATTTAGAATGGAAACGAGCAGACTCGACGCAGATTAGCAGTTTACTGTCTGAAAGATGCATACTTGCCCCTCAAACTATTAGAGAAACTCATGTGCATCATCAATTACATGGAAATGGCTCGTGTCACTGGAGTTCCACTTTCGTATTTGTTAACCAGAGGGCAGCAAATCAAAGTTGTGTCACAGCTGCTACGAAAAGCAAAGGAACACGATTTCATTATTCCTACAAAGAATGTCACTACAGGGGATGAGTTTACTGGGGCAACCGTTATCGAGCCAAAGCAAGGGTGAATAAGAGTCAACTTTCTCAACTGACATGTTTATCGTACATAATTTGTTAAATTGCAAACGTGCAATGCTGTTGGTTTATTTGGTTTTTCTGCTTTCACAACAGGTACTATAAAGTCCCCATTGCAACTCTAGATTTTTCTTCCCTGTATCCATCTATCATGATGGCTCATAATCTGTGCTATACTACATTGTTGACACCAGCTAACAGAAATAAGTAACTATACATCCAATGTAACTGCAGCTATCAGATGTATTTACTTTTAAATATTGATACTTTCATTAATTCTATTCTCAGTTTGGGGCCGGATGAATATATCAAGACTCCTTCTAATGATTATTTTTTGAAGCAATCTGTTCGCAAGGGTTTGCTGCCAGATATCCTGGAAAGCCTTCTAACAGCTAGGAAGAAGTAAGATTAGAGTTTTACCACTCATTAGGTCATATAAAGCAGTATTTCTCAATCTAAGGAGCTGCAAAATATTGCAACATTTAAAAAAATTCCTGCTGATATTATTTCAAACACCACACAAAGCTGTAACCATATTTTACAGCCCCTCCAAAAATAAATTCTTGATTCACGTTTTACGGTTGCTCTGAACGGTAAACATTTAAAATCTGCCTTTGCTGGTCACTAAAACAAGCAATTTTGGAGGCGCCATTAATTTTTTTATTTTTGCATGGGTGGGGATATGAAAAAGATTGAGAAGCACTGATTTAAAGAATATCTTTATGGTGGCTTAGCTTTATAATTCTGATGTTTTCTTAAGAGCAAAAGAAGATTTAAAGGTGGAAACTGATCCGTTCAAGAGGAAAGTGCTGGATGGTCGACAGTTTGCCTTAAAATTAAGTGCCAATTCGGTTTATGGATTCACTGGAGCCCAAGTTGGAAAATTACCTTGCTTGGAAATTTCACAGGTGGAAGATTTGACACTCGTCCAGTGCAGACATCGCCTGTTAATAATTTAATTAACTGTTGATTAAATCTCATTTTCAGAGCGTCACTTCTTTTGGGCGTCAAATGATAGAAAAAACACGATTGGAAGTAGAAAATAAATACAATGTGGCAAATGGGTATCAACATGATGCTAAGGTAGGATTTACATTAAGGTATATTCCGTTATTTTAGATAGATTTAAACAGTTTTAAGTAGAAGAAAGGGGCAGTTGTGATCGATTTTAAATGGATCTTATCTTCGTTGAAGGTTATATATGGCGACACTGATTCTGTCATGGTCAATTTTGGCATTGATAACATTGCCGAAGTTATGAAGCTCGGACGGGATGCGGCAGAATTTGTGACCCAAAAATTCGTCAAACCTATTAAATTGGAGTTTGAAAAAGTCTGTTGTTGAAAACTTATTTTTCATTTTGGAATGGTTATTTCTCGCAGCGCTTTCAACCATGCTTTTAAAATATGTAGGTTTACTATCCCTACTTGTTGATTAACAAGAAACGTTATGCAGGCCTGTACTACACTAGACCTGAAATTCATGACAAAATGGACTGCAAAGGAATTGAAACTGTCCGTAGGGATAACTGCCCTCTAGTCGCAAATCTTATCAACACATGTTTGCAAAGGATACTCATTGACAGGCAAGCAAATTCCATCCCTTGATTATTACTTTGCAGAATTCATGCCATTCGTGTTGAATTGTCAAATGGCATGGTGAGGACCAATTAAAAATAAAAATGCATGTAGGTGCTAATAGTCGTCCACCTGCAAAGAGCGATATTATGTGCACATTAAAAACGTGTATATTGTTTCTTGGTTAACAGAGATCCTGACGGGGCAGTAGAATATGCAAAACAAATCATTTCGGATTTGCTGTGCAATCGAGTGGATATTTCGCAATTGGTTATTACCAAAGAATTGACAAAAACAGACGATGAATACAAAGGGAAGCAAGCGCACGTTGAACTGGCCAACAGAATGAAGAAACGAGATGCTGGAAGTGCGCCAGCACTTGGAGACAGAGTACCTTTTGTGATCATTGCTGCTTCAAAGGGAACTGCTGCTTATATGAAATCTGAAGTGAGTGAAAATATTTCATAGGATAAATTTTCAAAATATTCAAAAGTCATGGATTATGGCTGAAATTGAAATCAATAACTTCCTGCAGGATCCAATTTATGTCTTGGAAAACAATATCCCAATTGACACTACTTATTACTTGGAAAACCAACTATCTAAACCTTTGCTAAGAATATTCCAGCCTATTCTTGGAGAAAATAAGGCAGAATCGGAATTGCTGAGTAAGTGATTCTAATATTTAAGATTTGTTCTAGTTTCCTAACCCAATTAAATTAATAGCAGTGCCTTTCTGCAGGAGGTGACCACACAAGAACAAAAATCGTGGCAACATCTAAAGTAGGGGCTTTGTCAGCATTTACTAAAAAGTTGGAAACTTGCATTGGCTGCAAGGTCGTTTTAAGCGCTGGCTGTAAGTGATTTGCAAAGGTGTAAAAGTACACTTACTGTTTTTAATTTCATCTGATGTTTTGTGATAACACTTTACAGGCAAGGGGGTTTGTAAACATTGCAAGCCAAAAGAATCTGCTATTTACCAGAAGGAAATGTTGCAAATAAACGCACTAGAGGAGAAATTTTCTCAACTTTGGACGCAATGCCAGCGTTGTCAGGGCAGCTTACACGAAGAGGTGCTTTGCACGAGGTATATCAGTCTATTTAATCACATTTATATGCCTTTTTCAAAAGAACATATGCCTAAACCATGAAATTTGTTTTTCTACTTTAGTCGTGACTGTCCCATCTTCTACATGCGAAAGAAAGTTCAGAAAGATCTGATTGACCAAAATAATCTTATTGACAGATTCGAAACTCTTCTTTGGTAACCTGGAATGAAATGTGATGTTGAATTTGACTTTTTTATGTTTATATAAAATTTCTGAAATCCTAATACATGTATCTGACCTATTGACGAATTTTATTTACTTTTTGTCGCCAGGACAAAAAATCCAAGTATAATTTTGGAAAATGGAAGTTCTGAAACCTTTAAAGTTTAGCATCTGACCAAAATTCACATACTTCTATCTTCTTTGCCAGTTTTGTTAAGGATAAATAAGCTTGAACATTCCAAAAAAGAAATTTGAACAAGTAATGAACATGCCGTACAATTCAGCAAAACATTATGTACTTACTTTATCAATTCAGCAGCACTTATGAAACTGTCACTAAATGATACCGGTATAAATTTCTTTTCATACCTAAATGAAGATGAACAAAATTATAGTCAACTGACAAGTCTTTGGTAAGAAAAAGATTCACTTTAGCCTCTTCCACAAAAATGTCACATTGTCAACGCCCAGATATAACACTTAACAGCACAAAAGTTAAGGAGAAATGAACAGACAATCTGACCAAATATAAATGAACATTTTTTAATGTCTTAGGTATACAAGTTTAGATAAGGAAGCTCAATAAAATACAAACCCAACAAATCTATGACTAATACACTGTATATAACCATTCTAAACTGAGACTCAAAAGTGATAATAGAACCTTTTTTTGTGTACTTCCTATATCTATTTTCTATTAAAATGTGTATCACAGCTTCCATTTATGTAAACAAAAGTAAAAAAAAAATTACATTATACATAATAAAAAGGGGCGCATTTTCAAATAATTCTTTTTACATATATATTATCGGTGAAGTCTTTGCTAGAATTTGATACTTTTATATACAGTGAAGAGTAGGAAACTAATGCTTTAACACTTGATATAATATATAATAAATTTTAAAAGTACAGGTTGGAATGAGTTACACTTTAGTAACAACACGGTTCTGATATTAAAATGTCATAGATCCGTTATTTTCATGGCATAGCTGGCTGTTATGAAAATCGTATTAAGAAAAAATTTACCATATGCATATTCCATAAACGGCATTAGAAGTTTATTGCTTAGAAAAAGGAAGGCGAGCATGATCATTCTCTAGCATATCATATGCAAAATTATGTGCATTTTTGTTCAATGCATTAAATGGTTGTTGTATTAAGGCCTAGTATATTGGTATTGAAATAGCAGAAATTTATATTTAGTGTCATTTTGCAATTAGTCCTGTTACATACTGGGATATCATGTGAGAACTAGGGCAAACTTCATAAACCTGACAGTGGAATTTGTGGCCTTAAGTAAACCTGCCCTGGAAGCTCCTGTATCCCAGAATGCAGAAGGACTAAACGAAGTGTTAATGTTGATACATGCAATGACAACATCAATTTCCTTGTGGATCATTGTTTTTAATCCCTTGACAAAAAGTAAATTTTCCTAATTACTCTACTTTAAGATGTAACTGCAAGGCAGTCTAAAGGAATGGTTTTTGAAGTAGATGAGACACGATTTCTGTCAAAATATCTATTAATAAGTACATACACAGCTGCAACTGTGTTTACATGTAAATTCTTATTTGGTAATGAGTAATTAGCCTCGCATAAGGTGAACAAGTTTTTTGTGCATCAATGATCTCCAATGGGGTATACCTTAGGCAAATGCATGTTTACAAAGGATGGTGGACGCTTTATTTCATTGCAGCCAACTGTTTTGACATTGAAACTGTACTGAAAGTTGTTATTAGCACCACCACTGTATGATCAATTTATTGATCACCATCATGATCCTTCTATGGAAGGACGATTAAAAAAAAGCACTGATGCTAACATCAAGTAACACTTGCTTCTTTAAAATAAGAAGGGGAAATTACTAATAAGTGTACAATTAAATTGATACAAATTTTATAAAAATTCTTTTCAAAAATTACACTAGACCTAATGAAGGATAGGTGCAAGCAAGATGGGAGCAACTAAAAAAAAATTGTGAAGTTGATTTATCATTCAATATGGAATTGTCAATATGGATTGCATCATTTTAGTCATCCTTCATATTGTACAGATTTCCCATATTGTGAAAACTTTCAATTTTAGATAAAACGCTTTCATGGGAACTGGGAGACATACATAATTGGCAAGCCAAATAAAAAGCACCACATACCGGTAGTTAAAATTGGAAGAAATTTTTTGAGTTACAGTTTGGCTCAAACTTTCCTATACAGTGAAAAACTCCACAGGTTGCAAAAGCACGGCTCGTGCATTTTACAAAAAATAATGCCCACAGAAACTCCATCATATAATAACGATTTGAATAACTTAGGATTAGTCGTTTGGTATGGAAAAGGACGTTAAAAATGAATTTAGTGTACTTTGGCCACAAAAGATTTCTAAATGATGGAATGACATACAATTGTGCGTGGATGGGAGGGCTTTGGATACATGTACAAAAAGACGTCACATACACATTAACTACACTCAGGGAGGAGGACAACGTCCTCTCTAAAGGTCGCCTTCGCTCGATGACAGGTGACTGTCATCGAGGCAACAGAAGTCGATGAAAAATATATAAATCGTTATAAATATTTATTTTAAAATAACAATGAAATCTAACTTAAATCTATGATGATAAGTGAAGATGTTTTGCATCTCCGATTAGCTAAATCCATGTGACCAGGGTTCAACCCGAACGTTTCATTCGTTTGGTCTTGCCAAAATCACATATAGATCTGACCAGTCAGATGACGCCAATTGAAATACTGTCTTAAGTGCTAAGAACGTAACCAGAACAGTGGCCAGTCATCGGATGAGGGCCCTTCCACTGGCCTAGGCTCGTCACAGCTCGCTTCGCAAAGTTGCAAACAAAAAACAACCAGAGCCAAACATAAAATCGACAGTGTCTTCTTTTAGGACAATGGCCTCCAGCCGGTGGCATTTGGTCCGAATTTGTACACCAGCCGTCTTCCGATCACAGGTTGAAAAACTTGACTTTTATAATAGTATCTAGGCATGAACAAAACAACGAATTGTAACGAACTGCGAGGCTTCCATTTTTGTGTTTCACACGTGAAAAGGTAATTCCAGCTTGCATTCAAAATTCGAAGAAGACAGGGTTTGGAGGGAAAGCAACAGACCAGGTATACAAAAATGTGTGCAGCGCATCAATTGGCCCAAATTGACAAACTTGAGTTAATTTGTTGCTAATTGTAACAATAATGTGAAATCATTTCTATAACAATTATAATTGCCACTGACAAAGCGTACGTTTAGTTTTTGAATTTTCAGTAGTCAAGAACCATTTATAAAACTAGAAAGTTTGTCAAAATTGGCCAAACTAATATTCATAGCATACATGAAAACAGTGCCTGTGTACTGTTACTAATCTAATCAATAAAATTATTGAATAAGTTAAATGTAGTTTTTGAAATGGATGTTCAGGGTGTTTCAAAAAGAATCATCCGATTTAGTATCAGTGTGCTATAGTCTTCATACATGTATATTAAACATTTAAAATCAAATTATTCTTTGGAGAATAGTCCCTCCTCCACTCCAAACGTGACAAATACAGGGTGTTTCTAAAAGAATCATCTGATTTTAATTGTTTATATTATATTGAAAATTAATGAACATACAGACACTAAATCGGAAAAAGGTGCCCTTTTTTTAAAAATAAATCATCAGTAATGCCAAAGGTTTTTTTTAAGGAACTATATGGCGGCCTTAGCCCAATCCGAAATTTGAAATTTTCAGGACTAAAAAGAATTTCAGTATATTTCCCGAATTTCCAGGATCATGAAATTCCCGTCTTAATTCTAGTTTCCAGCCCTGTATTATTGCTAGCTTTGCAAAATATGATCCACGCTTTAGTATTTCAATATGCAAGATTTGACTGTCGAAATCCACCATCACCATAAAAAGTCTTTCGTAATTTTAATTATGTAGCGCAGGTTTGCATTGTTCTCTCCCGCACTGGGTTTTCTAAGGTCAGTTCGTAGAATCGGTTTTCAGGAATATGTGGCGGGATGTTTTCATCAGAATTTAGATTAGCCTCAATCTCCATCGCTTCATTTTGCAAAACAATTTTTTCTCCCAATTTATAATTTGGTGCCTCATCTTCATTTCTCATTTTATTTTGCTCTGCTAACAAACGTAACAAACGTGCGTTGCAATAGAAAGATTATTTTGAAGACAGGCATTTTTCAACCACCACAAAGTGTCCAAACCCTAGCCAAAAACGTGGAAGTGCAATCATTCCAAAGCATGCGTGTCAAAAACGATGGGAACGCCAATTTATCGCTCAAGTTTAACCTCTTTTCTGGGAAGATAGGAGAGATTGAAATGGCAGTGAAAATGCAGATTTCGTCCATGACTTGCACATTTGCTCAAAAATGTTGCGATGCCCAGAGCAATGCTAAAGAGTGATGCATTTGCCATGCCCACGTGCCCATTTTTTCCATGTTCTGATGTGTGTCCGCATGCTGAGAATGCACCTGTACACTGTACCACCCTTTTCTGCCATTGCCCCGAGGCCAATTTGCACGTTACACGACGTGTGAATCACCGAATTTCGTCAAGACATTACAGTGTATTCCACGAGGTATTTTTTATGCATATCGAGATAATCGAGTACTTTTAACAGCAATTTCCGGGGACTCGACCTGTAGCTAAGTAAGCTAACTACAGTTCGTCTCAGGTTATTATGTTAAAGCTTTCGCTATTTTGTGGAAAGCGTGATCAGACATGTCCGAACAGGAATTTTGGCATGTGCGAATTTGAATTTCGCGCCTTATGGTGCCTTCACACTTGTAATTTTTGCCCACGTACGGAAGAAGTTTTTTCCATTTTATGTAGGTAAACCTTGGG
>JAQFYZ010000134.1:0-67169 GCA_034695085.1 Cylindroiulus punctatus | reverse complement strand
TAAGTCTATGGAGTTTCCCGGGACCATCGAAATGTGTTCATAATACCGGGGTGTTCACATTAGAGGGGTGTTCAGATAGAGGGAGTCTACTGTATTTAGCATTCGCCCAAATTACATGTTGTATCACAATTAATTTATTTTCTGACGTGCACTGTATTGTCAAATTTAAATTTTGGGTATGCTCTAACTTGTACTGTACAATATAATTTCTGTTGCGAAAGTGTCACAACATGCAAGCATTGTAGGCCTATAATCAGTTAATTTATGGGGTTTTGTTACGAGTGCGACAATTGTGATGTTTTGCCCAAACAAAAAATCTTTATGCATGAAAATGAAAATCACTTTTCGTGTTATCTTAGCCCAATCAATCCGTTGCAGTGACATTGAGAGTGTAAGATTATTACATGTACAGTATCTCGAAATTTGTTCCGTAAATTATTATACCGGAAATTGGTTTTCAACTAACAAAATTGAAAAGAAGGTTGAAGGTATTCCTACAAGGTCATACTGTACATTGCACAATACAAGGTCGCATGTATGAGTCGTTGAAACTTGAAATGAAAAATGAATCTTTTTGCATGCTTGCGGACCGCCCCCGCAAGGGCAAAGTGCAAAGATGAGCGACGCAATTGGTTGCAATTTTGACTTTGAAAAATGCTCGTGGACACGAGTTGATCGCGGAATGTTAACTGTTGGAGTTGAAGTGGGGAACTGGAAAAATATGCTCGAGCAAAACATGCATGTAAACTGGTAGTCACCACTGTCTACGAGTTACTCTACCATTCGGTGAGTATTACATGTACATGTAGATATACATGTCTAACTCGTTCATAATTAAAACATCAGTGCTTCTACATGTAAGCTACCTTTATCCAAAATTTGTTGCTTGTACAGTGTACATGTAGCTCTTAACTATTTTCAAAAATTAGTATTTGTAATGAGTGCAGAGCTTAAATGGTGTTAGTTTACTCTATGCGCTTACTGTATTTCAGCCGAAACTGTGACAGACAAAGTCAGCAGTTGCATTGATTGCACATCATAATAGTTGTGTTATCGAAAACGTTCATTGTTAGTTGCTGCGAGGATACATGTAGATGGTCAATAGGCGACGTCTTTTTTTGCAAGCTAACACCAAAGATAAAGAAGATTTGCTCGAGTTGATGGTTTCCAGCTCTGTTTTTGATTCGCACCCGAAGGTTACTACAGCGATGGTAAACACTGTCCGTACGCCTATGCCATTCCCGTGCTCATTAATCGTCGAACGTGCAATTAACTCAGTTCAATGAAGCGAATGAGCAAAGATCTGCAAGGGGTTGATTATTCGCATCGAACGCCTTGCTTTCGTTTAGCGAAAATTTTTATTAGTTGGTCTGGGCAAGATTGAGGCCAGTTGTTTCACATAATTTCAGAAATCTGAGTTCTTCAGGCAATTATAGTCTGGGGTTAATTAAAGACCCTGGAGCGAACACGTTCACTGGGCCTGAAACGTTGATTTGTTACCCCTGATGTCACGCTGCACAGATTTTCTTCTACAGGCCCTTTGTCCTTCCAAATCTTGCGTGTAATTGATTCATTGATGTACTGCTTGGAACAAAGTTGTCTCTAGCTTTTCCAAGATACAGTTTGCAGTCGAAGACTTGCAATTCAATTGGATCTCTGTCAGCTACCCAATTTATGTTTGTGAGATGAACAACTAAATTGTTGCAAGTGGTCTGCATTGTGCATGCATGGGGGAAGCAGCATTATTGAGGTGTACATTTTGAATATTGCCGTAGTCATCTCAAAGAGAGAATATACTTGGGAATTCAAATTGGCGAATAGAATTCAAAAGAATGTTTGCAATTAATCTAGTCAGGCCATTTCCGTCCTTCATGTCAGCCTCGTGACATTCATACATGGGAAATGTGGCTGGAAAACCAAATCTATTAGCTAAATCTCTGATTGGATGCTGCTTTAAGCTTATGTATTCTCCATTTCAGACGACTTGAGTCATAGCTCATATTGCATAAATTAACTCATTGTTACTATCCGTGGCACTTAGACCCTTTTGAAATTAAAATCTTCATGTTAAAGAATTAAATGCAAAGCAAGACTCACCAAGACAAATACACAATATGGTACGTACCCAGCTGGGTCCCTGTACGTATTACAACCCAACTTCATCTGCATTAGCGATAAAATTCCTAATGAATTTAAAATGTTCTGGGATTATATTGTTTGTTAATGAAGCAATTGCTCAAATCCCTTCCTTCCTTTTAATTAACTTTGCATTCGAATTGATTGCCGAAAGATTGTCTAGGACGCTGATGGGAAGAAAGAACGCCAGCAGACTGTCGTCTGAATGTTTTGGATTAACATTTAATGATTAAATTGCAATAATTGCAATTGTTGTTAAAAGCAGATGGGTTTCATTCGTGGCGCCGCGTCATTGCGTTGATACTTTTGTCAAATAGATACACTGTAGGGCCTACATGTATATTTTCAAAAAAATATCTGTTACAGACAAGAAGCACACATGAGGCAAATTCCTTTCAAAATAACTAAAGAGCTTCTATAAGTATTAATGCCTTGGTATTTTACCTTGTATATATGATATGTTGAAAGCACCCTGAAATTTCTGCTTTATAACAAAGTGGCTGAGTATGTTGAAATACAGCAGATACAGCGTATTTTCCCATGTCTGCAATTGCCACTTATGATGAACACGTGTTTTCGAATTCAAGTTAAACTTCAATGCTTCATAGCATCTGGTTTTGGATTTACCACAAACACAGGAAACAGTCAAGCAGGACTTCATGTGCTCATCTCAGATTTTGCTTACTTGAAACTATTTACATGCTATTTGTAACGCCCTTTCATTTGCTTTGTTAATTTGTTTGAGGTGCCTTGAATCTGTTAAACCACTTCAAAGCCGATTCCCAAATCAAGTAAACTCAATTAAAAATAGGTTTACATATGCACTTGGGTCAAAGTACCGTGTGAACAGCGCTTTTTTGGCGAATTTAAACTGCATGTTTGCAATGCATACGACATTCATACTTGTGGTGTGCACATTAAACTAAGTTAAGTAACCAATCCAAGCGTGTTAAAATTGGTGTTAGAAAAGCAAAATGGCGGCTGCTCATTTCTCGAGTCTATCACAAATCTGCAGGCATACGTCGCATTGCTTTCGTGATATTACTGACAGTGACTCGTAAGAATAACTGAATCGAAGTTTCGATGTCCTTTGGCAACAACACTGCTCGTACAATTAGCAGCGAGAGACAGCAGACAAAGACGTTTTTGCACCAGCTGTGAACTGACAAGCTTTTACAACGACAATCTTCTGGAGGGAGAAGTTTTAATGCTCGCAAGTGACACATTGATTTTCGCATTTTTGTTTTACATTTATATCGAAGTGAGGAGTTTTAAATGCAGGGGCCCCAGGGGTGGGAGGCGAGTTATCGATGACGGTATCGCAGCAACGCATTCGTTCTTTTCTTTCGCAGACAGAAGGCATTTTTCAAAAAAGATGTAATTAAGGCCTGCGAGGCGATACTGCATCGGGGCTGAAGGACAGGTTGATGTAAAAATCAGACGATTGGGCGACTTTCAAGTTGACAGTCATCCGACGGGGGTGACTGTCTGGAAGCAGCGAAAACAGCCATGCTTTGAGTGGCTCTTAAACAGGAACTGACAGCATTTAATTGCATGAGAAAGCGTTTTATTGTCGATGCAAACGGTGAAATGTGCCCTAAGTGATTTATGCGTTATCAATGCCTTCCCTTTTGGCGCTAAAAGTGTAAGTGAAATTGGTATCGGACGCATGGATGCTGTAATCCCCGAGGGAAACCGAGTGAAACAATCTAGCCTGGCGTCATTTAACTGATGCACGCTCTTCCTCAAAGTGCTACATCCCATATCGATTTTGTTGTTTGGACTGAAATGGGACTTATTCGTTCGAAATTCCTAAGCTGGGGAGCCTAATTTCTGGGGTTCTCGAAAACGATGAAGCTGCGAGTAAAAGTTTTTTTAAAAAAAATTGTTGAAATTCAAAAATGAACTGAGAACTACCAAGTCTTGTTAGCTTTTCTCCACTGATGCAGCAGGCCAGCTACAGTTTGTGTATTTGTCTTGCTTATTTTCATATTATTTTGTGTGAAATTACCTCGGTGTAGCTAGGGTATACAGAGAAGTTGCTGAAAAAGTTAGTTGAAAGTAGCTCAATGTCATGGTTGTAAAATACGGTGTTTACGTGCAGGCTTTTACATAGCTGTGTAACTCATGCGTGCATACATGTTGAACCTACCTTTACTTGACTTTGATTGCGATTCGTCATGTGGGTTGTCCCCATTCATGGCATTCCAAATTAAAGTCGCTGCAAATAAGTCGTACATGTAAACAGGCTTAATGAATCTTGTGGGTCAAATGAGTTGTGGTTAATCTAAAATCAGATCTGTGCTGCTTTGTTATATGCATGCATGTGCTGTGCAACATGTCACCACCAGTTGACAGACTTTGTCAATGGAAGTGAATTGGTGTACGGTGGGTTAAGGCTTACTTGTTATAACGTGTCTAAAATGAAAAATATTTCGCTTAAAAGATGTTACAATTATAATTCCAAAGTGGGGAAAAAAGCAGATGATTCCAAAATGCACAATACTATTAGAGATCGCAACACTGGCTAAAATCTGTGTGAAATAAACCTTTTTCACACTGAATGCTACAACATGTGTTATGCGAAATGAAGTACAGTATGATGCTTACATGTACATTGTAGCTCTTTATTTTTCGGACTATTATAGAAATTGTGTCGTGTGCTTGGGCAATCTGCATTTTTTTCTGTTGGGTCATGGTTTTCTAAACTGCTTATCTTCATGTATTATTGTACATGTATGCATTAAAGTGATGCAAAATTCTAAACTTTCTGTGATTGACTATAGCTCATATTGGATAGTTTCATTAATAATTTAATATGCCTACCCAGCTAACCGCATGAAAAAAAGCAATTCTCCATATTGCTTTAATTAAACCGTAAATAATAGACTTGGGCACTGTTATGAATTTTGATGATGTGAGCACTCATATACGATGCAAATTACTTACGATATCCGTAGGGCTGATGCAATTTTAATAACTTTATTCGACATGCTTTGATACATAAAGCGACGCCATCAACAAAAATGCATTGAATGTTAATGTTCTTCTTACATTGGTGAAGTGTCTCCATCAAGGCATTGTGATGGATGACTTCATTCAAATTTGCTGGCTATTTTAATCTGACCATGGTTTGACCCCAACTCAATGACTATCTCAGATCTTTGAATATATGGATCAAAAATGGGACAGCTTAACTAAAACTATCCCGCCTTAAAATTATTATAAAGTTGGAGGAGTTTGGTACGCAAGACCTTAATAACACGAACCCATGACGATATTTTACGTTTTAATTACATGCAACAATTCATGCACGAAACAAATGTTAACCCCAGCCCCTAGTCTTGCGCTGTTTGTTCACATTTTCTCAAAGATGATGGGGTTTATGGAAGCTTAGTAGCTGCAGCATTTAATAATAACTGATGAGCTTGTCAGGTTTCGCTGTGTGCGAAATCAGAGAGCGGCAATTTTATTTCATAAATATTTTGATAATATTTTGATGCACCTACTTCGTCGCGCAATCTTCGGTGGTTAATTGAAGTTTCCATCAACGGAAACTGGTCAGCCCTGCTCGTTTTACGCTCGATAAAAATCCAGCCACTTGCAACTTCCCTATATTCATAATAATTTATCTACATAAATTCAACTTTACAATACAGCTTCAGCGTAAGGAATTATTCTCCATATAAATATTAATTATTTTCCTTCACCCTTCTGCGTCGTAAATAGACAACACTAAAAGGCTTTGCTAAAACTTGCTAAAAGTTAATAGGGACCATACTATCGATGGTTACCAGAAATTCGCCAAAAAATGACGATGTTTACATATTCATATGCCGTGTGACAATGTACTGTCATGTACAGTAATCCCATATGTTGACCCTACACGGTCAGTACGTATTACTGCCAATTTTCGATACTGACAGTAATTTATCCAGAAATTTGGATAATGGCCAGTAATCAAAATGGGGCATCAAAACACCAGTTCTTTGTAGCATAGGAAATCAGCACAGCTCTTAGTATTTGGTGAAATTGACAGTGATATTGGCTATATTGATGATATGATATTGTTTATATGTATATGCACATTCGTCTTTATTTAGTTTAGCTTAAACACAAAAATAAAAAACAGAAAAAACCAGAAGAAGAAAATGGTATTTGGTGACTACTGATGGATAAATGCCTGCAATTAAATTTGTGCCATGTCATTCCTGTATACTGGACAAGAGCTGAAGTAAAACTGTTGTTTGTGGACTTGGAGCAGTGACAATACCAAAGTTGATCTGAAATAAGAACAAAGTTCGTTCAAGTATCAAACATTTGCATTTCCACATCCAGAATCCATTTCGTTGAAGCGATGCACTTCAGATTAGCATTTCGTGTGGCTGTGACACGTGCATTAAATTGATGGCGCCAGCAATAACGTGCAAAGGACTAAACAGAGAATGCAACTGAAATCGGTTCCAGTGTTTTAAAATAAATTAATTCGAGTGGCCTGTTTGTGGCACGCGCAGGCCTATCTGCATAACGAATGCGTGGCTGATTGATTATCAAAAAGAATATCCAGGACGCCATTTTCATGCGACTGGAAAAATGGCATTTTAATTGCTCGGAAATCAATTAATTAAAGACCAGGAATGTAACGAATGGGAATGAACAGTCGTTGAGTTTGCGTTCTTGCGAGGCAATTATTCTGATAAATGATTGTTGCCGTTAATTACAGTGCGCCAATCTGCATACGTAGTGCATCGCCAGTTGGGAAATGCTCTAGAGATTCGTGCGCAAGACGTAAAAGATGCAAAAGTTAAAAATGCGATTTATTCTTATTAATGCCGTCAGTGGTAAATTGCCCGGCCTGCAAGGAAGCAATCTTGAGTTTCAGAAGGGAACGAACTGGGAAACTCGATGCTTTCAAAAAATAAAGACCACGCTAGCACCGTTATTAAGAAAGATTATGCCGGATGAAAAGCGCATTTAAAAGTTCGTAATTCAAAAAATCAATATGCAAAATGTCGATATCTTCTGCTGTCGCTTGAAACAGCGAACTAATATGTCGGAGAGCGGAACAAACTTTGGTGCAAAGACCATTTATTACACATCCGCTTCACTTAAGTCTCCAGTTCGTATAGTGCACGTCGAATGCATTTCTGCACTTCAATGCGTAAATTGATATTCACGATTACATGTCAGAGTGTACATGTGAAAGCATCTTTAAACTTGTACGTATTTGGCGTCATCGCTCAACCCGGGTTAAAAAGATGAATATGCCATGTATAGGCATGATGGCCCGATAACGAAATCACCATACAAAGACAATGGTTACTTGGCCAGACATCTAATATCAAAAAATATATTGCTATTCAAATTGGCCGACCTTGCACAGAATATATTTCAACTCATCCAGTGTATTGAATCAACCATGTATCAGCTGTCGGAATTTATCGTTTCTTGTTTATCCAAACCTATCCTAAACTGACTTAAATGTCATTTTTGATTTAGCTGCCCCTACAACTAGGCAATCACTGCTAGCATAGAAGCTGTTAGGGGGAAGCCCGCCTAAGGTGTTTTTTTAGTGAAGCTGATTAAAATGTGACGTCGCAATTCGTCGACTTCAAGCAGTTTGCTTAAATCCAAACTTCGTATCCAAACTTTCACACAAAGGGCAGCCATAAAAATTGAGTTGGCGTAAATAAGAACAGGACTTTGATTGCTTAATGCCTGTTAAATCATCGACGTATTTATCTCAGTGAGATTGCACCAGCCTATACTCAGTTTAAGGAACAACGAATTCATGAACTACTTCACATGTGAGTGGCTTATATTTTCATTTGACAGTTGCAATCTCGAGTTTCCGTCTCGCGCTTATCTTTGAAGGAAATGCGTCGGAAGGAAATTTACTCCTAGTTGAAAGCACGCAATTAAAAGACGATATGCGTTTCACGTTTTGGTGGAACTTATCTCTTATTGACTTCGTAAGTCTTTCTGAAAATCCATACCAATCCCGAAAGCTTTTTTGAGTTATAAAACTTAAAACATCTACACCTGTGTATAGGCAAAGGTTTTCTTGTCAAATCGATGGTTCACTGCATACATGATATTCTAAGTCCAATTTTTATTGCAAAAATTACTTGAACCTAGATTCTGAATCACATATAGGACATAGTTACGTTGTGCCCATAATTATTACAATTGCAATTATGGAATATAAAGCGGTACGTATAACCACTAGTTGGAGCAACATATTTATGCACATACATTCTATGTCCTTGTATTATGGATAATGGTGCTGTTTATAATTCTGGTCAGAGTGCCAATATGCATCCTACCAAATTCCAACTGCTGAACGCACTAAATTGGAAATGTTGTAAAATCGCAGAAATTTCCACATTGTTTTATTTAATATAATGCAATCGAAGTTATGCTTATATGTACAATGTACATGTATACTCAACTTAGGAAACATAAAAATGGTTGCAATAATTATTGAAACAATCGGGGTTCAACAGCTTGAAAAAGTGGACTTACAATATCTGTGCGATAAACCATCAAAATTTTTACTTGGCCAAGCGTGCTGCTGAGAACAAATGCTGACAAATGCTGAAAAAAAACTCGAAATGGATTAAAAATAATCAAGGACTGCCTACACGAAAACATAGAACGTCCGGATGTGTTGATTGATGGAAGCAGATAACTCTGAATGTTTCTTATGCTCTGGTCTTGCAGTGGGGCTTGTTATTTAAACTCATCTGCCATGCTGTTATTTAGACAAGAGTTGATTGCTAACACGAATCCTACCTTAGTAAACAGAACCCATCGTACAACTTTCTAGGGAGCAGTGCTGAGATGGCATATGATAAATGATTTTCAGACGGAATTGAGGAAATCGCAGTTCCCAGGGCGGGCAAGTGTCTGCTGACTGCTGAAAATGTAGTTTCCTTCAGGGGCATGAGGAACAGGCGGTAAACATGATTGGAATAATTTCTTTCCTGGCATCTGATATCCCCTAGTTGCCAGGCTTAGGGCTTTCTGGGCATCATGCGTATGCTTGCTGTTGCCAAATCAGCAAAAAGATAATGTTTGCTTCATGCATGGGCATATCAGAAGTATTTGAACAGAAGTCATCAACTAAGTGACAGTAGACTACGAGAAACCGCTCCAAGAAAACAATGTTACAGTGGAGGTTATCTAACTGCAGTTGTGAATGATTTGTTTCAAACCCACTTAGATCAATCTACAGAGATCATATTCTCAAGGCTCGGTTCAGCTAACTCAGTTGGTCATACTATTCAATTATGCATTTAAATGGCCATCGAAAGTATATTTACCTAAGTGGAAAATTATTTGCTAAATTATACTGATGATGCTGTCGGATGCAGATTTCAGCCGAAAATGGCATCAAATAATCTCATTAAAATGATCATCGTGTCAGCCATAGGTGATGAAATACTGTTTTTAAGAATCATTGCATTTACATGCAGCCAGAATATACTTTAAGTAAGTCATGCATTGAGTATTGGTCGCGAGAATGACAGGGGTGGTTTCATTAAACGCGAATTTTTAAGAATGCAAGCTTTAACATACAACAAGCTAAGCAAATCGTGTAAATCTGTTTTTACCATGGGCTTTCAGCACGTATAATTCTGTATATGAATACAAATTTGAAACATTTACCCTGTATTAAAACGCTTTAATCATGCTTTAAGACATTAGGTATGTTAGGAAAACAGCAGTTCCCACAACTTATTCATTCTCAATTCTTTTGCACGCATCACACCAGAAACAGCGCCAGAATATGGCAGTTATCACGTAATTTTAACTAACATCAGGGCTCTAGAACCTCGCAATTTCATAGTTCATTTCCCCCAAAGTTTTTCTCATTTCCCCGCATTTATTATGCAGATCTATCTCGGTTTCAATTTCTTATTAGGCGCAACTTATTCCAGTTTCACTAACTCATAGTAAGTGTTGATCAATATCTGATGTTTGCTTCCAGCCCCTAATATACGATATGGGACGCATTATGGACGGCTATAATATCCAAAATGCAGCTGTATTTCATCAGCCAACCAAAGCTGCTCGCGCGCTGGCATTAATTTATGCTGATTATTAGGCAAAAGATGATTGCGCTTAAGGTTAAACTCCGGGCTGTAACTTAAAGAGTTTATGCTTCGGAAAATCAACCGATTCCTAGTTATGATCCACCCAAATCATGTTATTATCATGGCAGGCACGGCTCTTTTTATGAATGCCATCCGTATTTTCTAATTTCTGTTGTGATGAGCCATTTTATCGCTTCCGGCATAAATAGCGGCATTACGTTGATTGGATTTCAATGTTGACTACCATCTGCTAAGGGCTCCCAGGCTGAAATTTGCATTCTCAGAAACGTTTTGGGAATAATGAAACAGAAGGAGTTTTCAACATTTCGTCACAAGGTTTGGGGGCCTCCATCACTCATTGGATGGCTATATAGTGAAAGTTGAGCTTTTTTGCATTATTGGTGCACCCGTTCAGACAGTATCGCTATGTAAACTAACAGAAATGGTTATTTGACGACCGGCCTTATTAAATCCGATAAAATAGGCGAGGTCACTTTAAATGACATGCATCGTAATATTTGCCCAACGGTGTGTGGCACATCGGCAAAAGCCATAACTGAGGGCATGGTTTGTGTGCAGAACTTAATTATCGTCTTCTGAAGGAGTTACTCCGTGCTGTGTCGTGCAGCCGTAAATATATTTAATGTTTCTGGCTTATTGACACTGTCTCGAAGGCCTACATACGTTAGTGGGACGGTACTGGATGGGAGTAGATGATACAATACTGCATCCGATGTGGCGAAAGTTGAATTTTTGTGTCGAGTGTCGCCGTGTTGCAAAAATTTTCATTAACACTGTCTTTGTTAAACTAACACACTTGTGTTACTCGAAGTACACTATCGCATTACTGTATTTCCACTTCAATACAGAAGATTTCAGTTTGCTGATGAGCAATGCTGTAAGTGATTGCCAATCCACAGGGGCAGAATCAGTGCAGTTCTTGAATCCGTAGTGATTAAACTACAATTGGTATTGCAGCTGTTATGCAATGCACTTGTTTTGTTAACTTGTTGAGATAGCTTGCTAGTATAGGTTAGATTAGGCTAGGATAAGTACTGAAAAAATAAATTGCGACAAGGTGAGAGGTGTCATTCTGTTCATGACCTGTCAAAGTTTTTACCTAACTAATCTTTGATATCTATAGTTTACTGTAAATACTTCAAAATTACCATGAATGACAGTTGGGTGAAGGCAGGCTGGGATCATCGAAAATTGGACAATGCCGGACAGGGGTAAGGGTTGAAAGAAAGTGGACGTCTTGGACGTCAATCATAAAATTTCGATTTTTAATTTAAATTAATGAAAATTAATATTAAATATTTTTTTCAAAGTTTAAGCGTTTTTTCCAAATCGGACTGGACATGTGGGAGTGGTTGACAAATCGGACAGGGAGAATTGAAAATTTCAGGATTCTGAAATTTTTATAAACTTTATTTCACTACAAATCCAATCCAATCGTTTATTTGCTACAACTAAGTTGAGCATACTTGACACCGCATTTTCTGGAAGTTTGCACTCGCTGGCATGCTCGTTAATGAGGACTTACTTAAGTATGCTAATTTATTGAAATGAAATCCGACTCTCCAAAACACCTTTCGCAAAGTTGCGTGACGATGTCTCTTAATACCTGCTGGCGTTTCTGCAGCGATTACGCGAAGCTGTCTTTGAGGTTACGGCAATGTTTATATTTTAATTAGAAAAGAGGTGGTGTGAAGTGTGTATCCCTGCGAACACTTCGTGGCATTTAAACATCATTGCCAATCGGGTTTTTCGTAATTATCTTAAGTGGAATTCCCGTGTTTCAGCCGCGCCACATCCAGGGTGCACGATACATCTCATTCTGGCATAACATACATACTAACTGAAAATGTATGCATGCCTATGTCGCATTTAGGACTACTAACCTCAGTGGCGCTTCGAATACACCGATGAATTTCATCCTATTAATTAATCAGAAATAAAAACCTCGCCAGCAAGCTGTTGTCGAATTGTACTTTGGAAATTGAATTATGCTCGTGGCTCATATTCGTCGAGGGATTTTCATCATTGTGCTACATGCACTTCAAAGGGAATCCATTTGAGGCCCCTCAAACTACTGGTCCCTTGCAGTCTTGGAGCAGTTTCGTGGCTGCACGCAACTGCCTGTTTGCTTGCTGAAGTGGAACAGTTTCCGAAATAGGGCCTCCCTCTTAAGTAATTAGTTAAATAATTCTTGAGATTAATAAAACATTTTTCATGCATGGTCCAATTACCTGGAGAGTCGGTGTTTGAATAAAAGCCTGGCGTATTCCGAGCAAGATTTTTATCAGAATTAACTTTTTTGATTACGATGCGTACCAACGTGAACGTTCATGGGTTTCTGAATGTAAGCAATGATGGAAATTTTACTTGGCATGACTCGCAAGACTGAGCAAGTTATTTTGAAGAAAGTTCTAAGAAGCTTCACCAACATACAGGGTGATCATAGTTCTGTCCTCAAGAAAGCATTACTAAAAAATCTAGTTGCCATGGACGAAATTTTGAAATAAGACAGCTCTAGTGTCTTACATATACATGTACATCATGTATTTGGCTAACAGGGAGTGCCAAAATTTGGTAGCTATAACGTTTTTTAAAAATTGTTTTTGCAGTAAAGGGAGGATTTTCTGATCACCCTGTATCATGTTTTCAAAAATATTTTTTTGCCGAAAACTGGCTTGTCATACAAAGTCTTCAGCTTGTCAGGCACATTCATTATACGGCAAAAGTACAAACAATAGCAAAGTTTAGTAATACAGCTCCATTTAAGTACAATGGACCATTTTCTGCCCACAATATGGGAGATGCCATATTTTCAAACTCATTATTTTCTAAATGAAGCCATCAAAAAGGATCTTAAATTTGTTTCGGCATAGACACGAGCAGCCTATGGAAACCCTAAAAAATCTGATTATAGCGATGTGAACAAAAATCCAATTAGCGTTATCAATCTCAAGTCTATAATGCAATAAGACGTTGCATAAATTAGACTTACCTAATCACTATATTGGCATATTAAGGATGCAAGTCTTGAGAGAAGTAGCATTTGCATACATAAATAGAAAGGCTTCCTGTAATGAGCTAACTTCCAGTCGAGCAATCTTGTTTCCTGTGCTAAGCTAATAAAATAATTAGGTTGCAGTTTTTACCTGAGTTTTACATTCGATCTTAGTGGTAATCAATTTGCGAGGCTGCTTAGCTGTTTGATGTTTTCAAATAAGTATTTATGGCTGCTTAGAAAATGCTGTAATTTGCTCGATCTACTATATTTGCTCTGTAATGTTAATATTAGCTACGATCCGACATTAAATTAAGTTTCCAGGTTTTACTTGTCACTCACGATAAAATTTATAGCGAAATACAAAGTGATCATTAAGTCCTGCCCTCATTACCAAAAGGAAACTGTTAGGTTAACAAAGATAACATTTTGGGACAAGCGAAAGTCCTATAGGTTTTTATTTCATGTATTTGTTTCACTGAGTTTTTGCACTAAATAACAGCAACAATTTCTTGCTGCCAAAGCCGGTTAATTTTTAATGTTACAATATACGAAAGTATAAATTACTTTCCAATTATTTCATCATTATATGTGTCAAAAAAATGCACATAAATTCCCGGTAAGCAATTCACGACTTGACCAATTGGGACAGTTTTAAAAGCATTATCACATATTTATTATGATTATCCAATTGCATTTTTTTAAGGTGTTGTTCTTAGTTAATGAGTTGATTGATAAACACCATCCATGTTGACGGTCATTCTCATTGCTGCCTGTTTAATTTGTACAGGTATTATTCGTTGTTTTTTTTTTGCTGATAATATGGCTGTTTGCTGGCATATACATGCGCGGTGTATTGCGACGTCAATAATTAGGAATGAGGGTAGCATTAAAAATGAATGCAACAGTGTTCGCCATTGTGCCTTGTCATTAATTCCTTGTTACTGTCAGTGTATCTCTATTAGCAAATATAATTTTCCTGTCATTTTGCATAACTGGTAGCCGTCTTTGACTTTTTACGCAGCGTATTGAGCGTGTCAAGTTTGAGCTTGGAAGCAATTATTGGGTTCATTTGGGCTGAGCAGGAATAGAATTTACATGGTAATATGGAGAAATTGAATGCGCTCTATATAAATGAAGAGGGGAAGAAGCAGGTGTTTCAAATTGCATGTCACAAATTGTCGATGCCAACAGAAGCATGCTTTTCAACGCAATTTCCATATTGCACCGTGAGGTTTCATGGAGTAGTTTCACCTTCTGAAACTGGAGGGAACATGTGCGCTAGACACATATTGCTCTGCTGCATTGATGAATCGATAACGATGAAGCCAATTTGTAAACTGTGATAACATTCATGTTATTCGAAGTTCATTTCCTATAATTAGGAGCGTGCTTTGGATAGCAACGTCTCAGTTCAGGGAGGTCATCGCATGCCTTGTTGTCCAGTTACAATCTGGGTTGGATTGTGATTCTCACTTCTAAGATCTCTTTAGGGCATCATGTTCCAAAATTATGGACAACACAATGGCTAACATGCATATCATTTTATTGATTTCATATGTTTTACCTTCTATATAGCATTAATCAATCTGAGGTTGACTTGGTAAAAGTTGAGAACATTCTCTAATGGAGATATCTAATGAAGATATTCATTTATTTATAACGACATCTTCAAGTTGCTTTAGCCAGTGATTCTGAATCTGTCCGAGATTGATATAAATGAATCATTAAGAAATCTTTCTGTATGGGAATAACTCAGTATTGCTCGAAACTGTTCGAGTCTGGAAATTGTTAGCTATTAAAACTGATGAATATCACGTTTATCGAGCCATGTACATGTAGCTAACACAACATGAAGACATTCTGTTGCCCAGCTTGTTAATATTTCAATTGTTTTATAAACCCCCATTTAGTCCATGATCGTCCAATTTTGGTGGCACACCTATCTTAGCATCCATGAGCTTGTAAAGTTGAATCTTATAAATTGATTTAATTACGTTATTATTAATACGACCATTTATTGGAACTACTGCAATATCAGCTGTTATTCATTGTTCAAACATCGTAAGGGGTTACAAGATGGCCTCGGCAAAAGAACGAAAATTTGGACAGCCAATCAGAGAGATTCGGCTTATCGCTACACTGTTTCAGGTGTTTTAGCGGTAAAAGGAAAATGGCTGCCATGCTCGATATATGTTACAGGATGGACGAATCGCAAACAGGAAACTGCATCCTATTGGTCTGAACGACGCCATTTTTTCGTTCTTTTGCCGGGACGACTACAAGGTGAACACAAAGCACTACTATCGTTACAAACAATACATGTCATTAAAAAAAATCCATTAATTTTTGAACGATTTGCAAACATTATCATTTCGTCGCTTGCTAAAAGCCCAAACTGCAACAATGGCTTCGTACGAGAGATTTCAGTTTTAAGTTTTTTTTATTTTTTTTTTCCCTAGAACTTTGATCCAATTTTTTCTAACTCAGGCGGGAGGACTTCGATCAGCTGCCCACCTGCGTCGCTGCCGTCGTTGAATATGGGATCAGCGGTAGACTCCTCAGCGGCGTCACCTGCAGCAGTCGTTCGCAGTTGGCCGTTGCAGCCGCCAGGAGGCGCTGCCCGTCCCAGCGGGGATTTCCCCATAAATTCCATCATGCCATTCCTCTCCAGATCCAGATCCTCTGGAATGCATCGCCCGGTGTGCTCGGCCATGGCCAGGCGCAGGGGGACGACGGCGACCCCGGACGCCAAGCGACGCCCCCGGCCCACGGATACGGGATTTCCCGTCGCCCTCCTCTACGTCATCCCGGCCGCTGTGTCGCTGCTGTGCTACGGGAATTCCCTGCGCGGCGACTTCGTGCACGACGACATCATGGCCGTGACCAGCAACAGGGACGCCCTGGCCAAGACGCCCCTCTTCGACCTCTTCAGCAACGACTTCTGGGGCAAGCCCATGAGTGACAACACCAGCCACAAGTCCTACAGGCCACTCACCATCCTCACCTTCAGGTAGGACACGTACTCATTGTTTTTTCACCGACAGGGTCTTGAACCCAACGCTGGGGGAAGAATGCCCCAGCTGAGCTGTGTCAGCTGACAACTGACAGTGACAATTACTGTCATGTCACGGTGACATGACAGTCGAATGACTGAACTATATTATCTCAATACCCAAATAAGAAAGTGGAACCATTAGAATAGAGTTATTTCCATGGGTATGGGATGTGGTTTCATGTTTTTTAGAATTGAAAATGAAATAGAACTATGAAGGACCACTGTCCAAGATGATATCATGTTGGCCATAAATGCCGCATGTACTGTACATGTAGAAAGATGTAGATGGGTTAATTGCGATCACTGATATTCTGCTTGTTCTTGAAAGGTATTGAACAATTTTAGAACAGCTGTTTAGAACAGCAACATGTTAAAAGCGCTAATAGCCATGGCCTTTTTAACCTAATATACATGTAGGTGGCAGTAGGAATGGTGACTGGTTTTTGTCAAAAAATTGTTAAGTGCTGTAATATTACACCTTTCATGGGTATCCGGAAGTTCACTGGTGGAGGTGGGACCATGTCGGTTTAATGTATCTTGTAAACACAAGAGCATAAAGTTGAACGTTATGTCATTGAAGAAAAATGTATGGCAACGAAAGTTTTCTCTTGAGAAAAATAACGTACTGAACTTTTGTGCACACTTTGTAACAACATTAAGGGGCATAACGTTGTGATGTCAGGGGAGATAAGTTTACTCTTCAGCCCAATATGTCCGCTTTTAGAATGAAGCTATGGTTTCAAACTATTGGTGAACAGTAATCACAAGCAATAGCAATGAGGTAACTTATAGTAAAACCAAGAAGTGATGGAACTGAAATCAACCAATCATAGAGATGTGGCTTGTCGATTAACGCTTCTATGTTTCTTCAGTCGGTGAAATTCCATTCAGTACGTGGCACTGATTGTATGGAACTAGGCTAAATCAATCGCCAACAGGCAATTGGACCCCTATTGGTCGGCACATGTTTTGACTCAGTTCCATCATTTCTTGGTTTTACTATAGTGCAGTTTGAACTGACTGCCCAAATCTAGAATCTAGTTGTGCACATATGTGGTGATTGTCGTTGATCATGCATTGCAACGACATGCTGCAACATTCAATATTGTATACAACTTCTACAATAGGGTGCTTTTTGGCGTTCCTTGACCTGTCAAAATGTTTATGGCCATATGTGATCATCACAACATTCGAGAAAGTTTAAGACAAGAAATTATCTGGTTGGTTGCTTTATCTGCAGAGCTGAGTTGGATCAAACAAATTTTATACTGCACAGATTTTAATCCCTGTTTGAATGCATGTTCAGGTGCGCAGCGTGATATTATTGGAGGTTTTCCACCAGTGATAAACTGGCAGTTCTGTCTTTCACTGTCTGCCTCGTTGTGCAGAAGAAGCCATTGAGGCCACCAGAGGGGGTTGCTCAGACTTCTGCAACAAATCCATCCGCGGTGTAAGCCTGGTGCTCTGGTCTTCTCCAACTGTTTTAGTTTAGCGATATTAATTTGAGATTCCTGAAAGATTTATTTTCGTCGGGGAATAAGGAGCTTTGCGAGAGATTTCAACGCTAAATTTTACACGTTCACTGGGTGCGACGATATAGATTAGTACAGCGGAATCTCGCGTTTGATGAGATTACTTGCTAAGGAAACGTTTTTGCAGTCGTGCACCAGACGCGAATGTTGGCAGAGGTTCAGGGCTGATATTTATGAGTCTAGGCACAAAACTTTCTCGCCTAAAATGAACGCTGACATTGCTGGTACCAAATAGGTGCTGATTTCCTTATTAAGTACATTTGTTGGGACAATTGAAAATGCCTTGTGATTTGTGATTGCATGATCAGACATGCATACTGTACATGTATATATTGTTGCAATGATTCCGTTTCCTTTGATAGGCTACTCTTGCGAGGAGTGTAGCTTCTGAAATAATCATCTTTCTAATCACTTGATCACTTTGTTGTTGGTCATGTTAACCTGGGCCTGAGCTCTTACAGTCTACCAGCCTGTTTATTGTTGCAGTGCCAGTATTTTCATTCGGTATGCCCGACATGACTGCTGAGCTAAGTTAATTGTGGGCCATTCTGTATGTTCATTTAAGCGCTTATGGATTAACTACATGCTCGAAATGCCCTATTGGTTGAAGAATAGATCGTGTTTGAATTGCGACTCCCTTGCGAATGCAATATTGACCCAAAATCGGGCATTACACTTCAGCGTGGCAGAATTTTTAGGCAAAATGACAACGTAATAACATTTGTGCCATTACACAATTTTATATTTCCCACATCAATGAGACATTTAGCCCATTGATGGCATCTCCTTACTGTGGAGGATTTCTAGCTATAGTTTTCAAGTTCTGACATGTTGCTGTCAGCGACTTCAGCCGAAATTTCAGCCGAACTTCACAATTAATACAGATTCTGTAGTAAATAAAGTAAATGCATGAAATGTAAATAAAGCTTGCGTGTATATCTCTGATTTACGGACAATAATGCAGGTTTAAATGGTTTCATTCATACATGTACTTTGCATGATTCGAATGCATAGTTTTTTGTTGCTCCTCTCTTCAAGTCATTAAGTGAGTATCAAAGAAATTTACACAACATTGCATTATCCGTTTATCTTCTTCTATCGTATAAATCTTAAATCTTGACGAGTTGAATACAAGGTTCATGTCATATGAGCGCTGCTTTCATATATTATGAGGGTGGATTGTACAAGTACATGTAGTAGATATGCCTGCTATTCTTTCTTATTTATTTTTTTTATTAAATTTTCTTGTAGGTAAAGGAAACTCGACAATATCATTGCAGAATAAGGGAGATTTTATCATTTAAACCATGTTAGCTTTGCCTGCGTCAGTTATATAGTACCGTAAAAGCTCCAGAAAGCTCAATAATCTGTTTATTTTAATTGGCCATGACAGCGCTTAATTTTTTAAAAATCATTTTTCGAGAAACTACTCGCCATTAACACTGTTTTTCGTTTCTTGTCAGCTGTTGGACATGACATGTGCTACGTGTAGACTAGTTATTCTGGCGTGTAATTGACAACTTAAACGTCAGTAAACTGTATGCATATCCAAAGCGTTGACTGGAGAGGTTCGCGTTCGTTACAGCCATTCATTTATTGATAACATCTTTATTCGATTCGTATCAGCTATTCAAATAAGCATATAATTAGTGGCATGGCATACATCGTTTTATGCTCATACATGAACATGTAATGATTGGGAGGGCGATGTGTGTCGATGAAACCCAGACATCGTAGTTTAACAAAAAAAAGTAATGCATAACATTTATGATGCTAGTTTACTGATTTCACAGAATCGTAAATTTATAATTGGTTAATAAAATTATGCCATTTTATCATGTATCGAGTGATGGCAGAACGGAATGACCGCAACAGCCAAGTTTTTACTCGTCAGTTTGCGAGTTCACATCGAATTTAATGGACATGAAAATCTATATTTCGAAGGCAAAATAAGCTTGGGAATTAACTGAGTTTTTGCATAAATGAAACATCTATATAAATAGACCTCTCAGTGATGGACATACGTCAAAATAGCATGCATTTTTTATTTGCGCTTGGGTAGTCACGCAATATGCCAATCCCAAAGTTCGACCACTGCCAATGGAATCTATTTTTGTGCAGAACATTTGTGATGAAAAATTGACGTGTGATATTGCGGCAAAAGTGAGCTGATGCTAAATCCATCAACTTTGTTCAACATTGGCTGGTATTTTAGCAAGTTAGTTTTGACAATGCAGAGTTCGTGAACCAAGTTTAAGGATATTTCATGTCTATCGTATTTTCCAGATGAGTCCAAATGCAGGTTCACACCATAAATAACGCAAAATGAAATGAAATCGTAATGACGTTGCTCGAAACATGTTATTATCGTAATATTCAGTGCATGCTTGTGCGTGCACTGTGCAAGCAGTGCACGGTTTTTGATCTGTCCAATCCACGTCGAACAAATGCCAAACGAGTGCACGAAATCACAAAGATGATATCGAAATGTCTGTTATTATCCTTGTTTGAAGATGCTCTCGATACATGCAATATTTTCGAGTAATGCCCTTTACGTGCTCAGCGCACATCAATTCAGTTTTGTTTGTCATTGCAGAATGCATTGCTATGAAAAGTTTGGTCTGATTCGATCAATTTCAAATCATCGATCATAACTTTAGTCAGGCTGTTTACGATAAAGAATTGTTTGCTGTTCAAGGCTGCGTTTGGTGAACTTAATGTTACAGCAAATTTGAAGAACAGCAAGCCCTTCTTCGCCATAAACACTGTGTGGAAGTGGGCTTCTCCTAACAACTCGTAATCTGGCAGTGATTGCCTGGTGGTTAGGTAGCTAAATAAATTGCCTTTATAGGCTACAGATTAGTATAAACAAATAAAATAAAAAAACGCATCAAGAGAAATTGAAGGCTTCATAAATTGAAAGGATATAAGTGCCACAAAAACCAAAAATGGTTAATTCATTCTTCATGATCCCATCCTAACTATTCAAAAGTACAAGTTAATAATGTCGTTTCCATCATGCTAATGCAAACCATATGAAATGACAGTTACTACGAGGCTGTATGGTCTGTGTTACAACATTTTATTAATTTCTCACAAACATACATTTGGCATATTGAGCCTATTAAATTGCGAGTCTTCAATTTTGCAAGTTACTGTAACGGACAGGTGTCATTCTTGCATGCTTGACAAGTATGGTTGAAATGGAAATATTTCGTGCACATCGGGAGTAGGACATATCCATTAAAAGCACCATTTTGTGTTGAAATTGCATATGGAAAGTGTCTAGGCTTTATAGGTAGGCAGTGAACCAACACCAGCATATCCAGCACTATGAATTCTACCGTTCTTGGTTCCTTAATGGGTTCATTTATTTACTGAAGTAAGACATGAGCAGCATCTTCGTGTCACCAACGACATTTATCTTGGCCGTTAACTGGTCCAATGCTATGGCTTCGTTTATGATGTCGAATAATCACGCTGCGTATACATGGCTTCGACCTAGTGCCTACTCCAGGGACTATCAATGCCTAACGAGCTGTATGGGTTGAGAAAAAGAAAAACATCATCGACCAAAAGCTACCATCCATCACCACAGTTGACATTACATGAATGGACGCCATTTTAATGACTTTTCTTCTCATTCTACCAACCTTTTTTACGCCGATGCAATTTAATGTTGAAATCAAGATGATGTATAACCATAACAGGGCTGACAATTTGTGAGTTGTTGATGGAGGATGGGACATTTATTGGCTTAGTTCTGTTCCATGAAAAGCCCTGCAGAAATTTCTCCAGGTTTCTTGAAGGCACCCTGTGAAATTGCGTTTCTGATGTCACAATGGCACGATGTTTTCTGTAAAGTATCAGCTCAGTTGAGTGAACATTTCCCCGATTAACAAAATTCTTATATCTAATAACTATACTGTTTGTGGATCTATACTCAGTAGTTCGGAATTTGCTCTGCGCTACCCTACTCCGGTATGGACACTATGAGAAGGTGGGCTTCTCCTAGCGGCTCGTAGGCTGGCAATGATTGCCTTCGGTTAGGGCAGCTGAGGCTAGGTTAGGATTAACACTAAACATATGAAGGCGAAAAGATTTTGTCTTATCTACTAGACAAGTAGGGATGTAATTTGCTGTGTATCTTTTATGCATATTTGAAGCAGGGCAGGGACCATTATGGACCAAGTGTTTATAGCTAAATAGCCTATTTCTCTCCAGTTTTTTGGATCTCATGTCAAGGATAATGTCCTGCTACAATACATGTAAGCTCGTAGGAATGGGACATAATATTTGCTTTCGAAAAAGGAATGAAGTTGGTGGAACGTGTGATAAACAAACCTGTGAATCAAACCTTCATGTACATGTACATGTTATCATAGGCACCCGCTCTTCAATCCACACATTTTGAACAGTTCCCTAAGGTAATCACGTCAAGTAGCTGGGGTGCAATATGCATTAGGCGTGAAGAGCCGAGGAATTCTGCTAGAAGCTGTAATATGCATGACAAAAGTGTGTTAATTCGGTGTTGTCCATGGCAACTGCAAATAGATGGGAGGATGTAATTAAGAGATTTTGTCACAGCTAGTATAACCGGCGGTTAATACTGGCTTGGCGATACGATTATGGCACGGCCACAACCTCCACCCAGTAATTTTCATTTCTAATTAATCCATGGGATTGAACAATCATTGACTACTGTGTTTGTCCAATGGGGCAAGCCAGTGTGGCTATTTATACACATCCGAGCGGGATCAATAATTCATTCTATTGCTTGATGCCATAATGATGACCCTATTGTTTATTTATTTCTGGCTGCAACTAAAACATCACGATAGGTTTATCGTGGCCGAATTGTCCTTTTAATGTTGTCACGATGCGTTGTGCAAATGTCAAGTATAAAAATGCACCGTGCAGGCTGATGGTGCACCGCAATCAATGGCTGCACGAAGACGAAAGGAGAACAATTCAGGACACGTAATCACCAAATGGGAACATCATTGCCATCGACAAAAGTCATTCTGTTGACTTTGTCATGCTTCAGTATCGTGATAACGAAATGCCTCTTGCTGACGTAGTTTTGTAGAGATGGAAAAGCCGTCATCTGTAAATGTTAGTTGGAGCAAGAAACATTCGACCATTGCAAGCATGATAAAACGGCGAAAAATCCTCCGCACTAATTGGATGACTTATTGACTTCTTTGAGACCATAATTACAAGTTATCCAATAAATGGCACACGTGCAAATGGTTAGTGGCATTAGTGCAACAACCTAGTAATACAAATAAGTTATTAAATACCTTATTCTACAGATATGCCTCACTATGCAGTCGCTCCAACGACCTTTTCAAGTTGTGACTAAGTTTCTATTTACAACCAAGAATTTTTGCTATGCAAAATAAGCATTGAATTTGTGGTTGGAAGCCATATACACTGTACAAGCATTTCCTAATTTGACTTTGGCATGCAATATTCGACATGCTTTCACTTTCATCTAAGAATACACGAATAGAGAGGCCCAGATACAGTTAAACCATTATGTGCATTTAGCCATATTTTCATTTGCTCAATACTTGGAAACATCGGAATGTCCGTGTTGGATGTTGTCGTAGTATTCATGATAAAATGCATATCTTCATGGTTCACGTTAGCTATTCGCTAACTTTGACTTTGTAATTCGTTAGGCCTAGGGTGCATTCATGTAACGTTCACTTGTATGAGATGCAAAACTCTGTAGACGCTAATTTTCATAACGTGACTAGTCGCCATTCGAAAGCATGCTAGATTTGCATTCATTATATTAATATCGCAAGAATCCTGTGCGTTATAGTGGGCAATTAGGCCTTTGTTGTATCACCTAGGTACATGTACGGTAAACACTCCTCCAACATTTATCAAATTAATACTAGTCTTTCATGGCAAGCATTTATTGTAAAACGGTCCAGCATTATTCAGCAGTTTGACGAAAATGCTGTAGCTTGTTTTAATGCCAATATGCTGCCCATCTACATCCCACTATGGAATTCTCCAATCGGCTCATAAATTGAAAAATTACGTTTTTAAGTTTGGTTAGGTTGGGATGAGCACAAATTTCGGAAGCTAAGAAGTGTCACTCTTTTTTACTTGTCTAGTAGACTATAGTTTGGCCATGGTAAAGTTTGTTTACTCATTTTATTTCTCGTTCAGGTTTTGGCCATTAAATATCAGTTAGAGGTTACAATTTTACTGACGCTCATAGCCTTTAAATAGTGATTAGTGGGTGTCATGTTTTTGTCACATTTCTGCTTATAATTTGAGGTGTGCATAGATGTTAGAAAATGTGATCATGAGTTTTTTGTTTAGGAAATGAGAATGCGTTTCATTGCTTGGAATTTTAATTCTCACTTAAATGTGCGTAATTTCAGCTGCTTCTTTCAAATTGGAGGAATTTATCATCCAATGCAACACAGTAGTTATGAACAAACTGAAATATGTCTTTCGTTAAAATGTGCAATTTTAAAGTGCGTGTTCATGTTCTATTAGGAGCTGGTATTATAAATAATTTTTCATAGGGCAAATTTGCATGAAAAACTGAGTTGGAAAGCAACTGCTTTTAGCTTTCAGCAAACAATAGCTGAATAATGTATAATGACACTCCCTAGCTAGAAGCATGGAATGGCATAACAATTTCCGTTAATTACCTTGTCTCTGTATCCATATTCATGCTCTAGACGTTGATGAATTTTTTTGGTTCAATCTCCATGAACCCTGATGCCGCAGTAAGTGAAATTTACTGAAGTATCGACCAGTTGCATGATAGCAACATTGTGCCAAATATGAGGTGCAAAGTTTCAGTTTGAAACTAAATGAGTGTACAGCTCTCAGATTCATCAACTCGCACATTTCTCATTTTTATGAAACAGGGCGCAGAACATGCAGAAATGTCACGTGTGAAATATGTGGATAAATTCGTGTTACAGCAAGTGACACAATTGTGTTGCTAAGTGATTTGTTTACACGAAAATCCAGGCCTGTTCTGTTTTATCCCAAGACGTTGTCAGGGTTTATATGGTCATTCTTTATGATTTTTTGCGATAGGACAAAACGCGCACCACTTGAATTGTTTTTAGGAAGGTATATCGACTTTTTACGTCTGTTTTATGCAGAAACACGCCATAACAGAATTGACGACTATGTACTTTCACGGGCGCGTGCGTGCTTAGCCGGAATTCAGAAATGTAAAGTCGGTAAATTGTTTCAGATGTTGCCATGTTGGACGTGAGTCCTGGTAGCCCTCTTTGTATTCGCGGCAAGTTGGCCGGAAGATTTATAGTGGACAAAATAATCCCATAAAATGGTAGCCAGGTCTGCGAGTCCATGGCTAATACCTTGACTGCATTTTGCTTCTGTTGTGGAGCCTGTGGCATGGTTGGTGTGTATAAATTGATTGAAAGATATTCAAGTAGATAGCAGGTGGTCTCATGAACAACAGCTGGGAATGGGAACCTTGATTACCGTATTTTGGCTTCCTAAAAAGCTTAATTGCGCTTGAAATGTTTCTTCCATTTTTCCACATCTTGCTCACAAATTGAGTTTGGAAGGAATATTGACCGTGGAGAAGCATGTAGGAACGTTTCCTGCTACCCGTTTATTGCTAGTTAGGTAATACTTTGATAAACGATATGGTGGTTTAGCTTTCAGAAGTTGTTTCTGCCAAGCTGGTTTTGTTCATGAAACTACAAGAACATGCGAGGCCTACTCACGTATGCTAAACAATTTGTTGAAAGCACAACACATGGGGTGGATGCATAAGTGTTAATGAATTGCTCACCGTGTTAAAGTGCCTTAGTTTCTATGCTAATTGATGTCATATTTTCTATTTGCGTAAATGTCACATTTGCATAATTGACATGATGCAAATCACTTCATTCAGGAACGGGATCTGTCTGACTGACATACTCAACTCATGCACAAATCGACGTTAGCTGTAGCAAAACCAAATGTCAACAATTTTCTTGTCACGTATATACATGTACATGTACATATTAATACAATGGTAATATTCTGGTTGTTATGATATGATATGATTGATATGAGCTATATTGTTATTGGAACGTCATTACAAGTTATATATTCCCCTCTTTGACATCCAATTAGGCATTGTCATTACATGAGCATTTTGGAGCAAAAACACTGACATATACTATACATGCTCATTACACATGTATAACATGGCATTGATTATTTGTCTTATTGTCGCCTGAATTATACTGAGCTATTGTTTTTTCCTGACATATCGTCAATGTTTTTTGTATGTTGTTTTTATGTTGTATGACTGTGTATAGTGAACGTCGAAATGCATCCACTGCAGTCCAAACATGCAAAGGCCAGATCTATATCACTACCTTCACTTCACTATCTTAATCGTTAGTTACAACTGTTCCATTATAGTCTGGCATTCCAATACACATTAAGGGGGAACGACATGCAGTAAGCTTTACATGTGGGTATAGACCTTCAAGTTTACCAGATATGTTAGGTTTTCTTTTAAATTTTACCTACGAAATTGCAGGCTTACAGTATAGCTTTGAAACACTTAAATTAGTGAACTGGTTTGATACAATAAAAGAAGTGCTAATGGACACACATGTACATGCAGTGTACCAGAGCATAATTAATTTTTAATTACTGGTTTTAGTTTTGTTATAAAATTGCTTTTCGTTCAGAAAGTGTACAGCACGGAAAATGATTACCATCATAGATTACGTTTCCCCAAGCTCACTAAAGTAAACGTGTCTCTCCGTAGAAGAGAAATGCAAAGAAAGCATTTTCAGCAACCTGTCTTTGACTGTTTGTTCCCTTCCGGGATGTTTTTGTGCACAGTTGAGAGGATTACAAACATAGAAAAAGAGGGTGAGCAGTTCATCATTACAATTATCGATTAAATCGATTCAAATGTGCGCTTACTTGCCAGTGCAGGGCCAGGAACTGCCAATTGGTGCTCCATCAAATGCCAAATATTTGCTGGAAACCACATCAGGGCTCACCCCTGGAGTGTTTCTGGCTGATGCACTCGAATCAGATGTATATGCACAGACCGTGAGGACGTAATACTGCAATATTGTTTTTTCCATCAACTCTCTTTTGACTTGTCGATGCCCAGGCCCCTCAAAATAATTGTAAAGCTACACGTGCATTGAGGCCAGTGTTTTATTAATGCTATTTCCTCGTTTGACCATAAAAAACTGATGGTTGTCATTCGTTTAGTTCTTTTTGTTTATGTTATACTAAACACCAGGTACTGTGCATGCAGTATTTCATGAAATTTCGAACATTTTCATCGCAGAACATCCTCTGGTGAAATGATTCAAATATTATTTTGCGTATTTGTTATACGTTTTGAAAGGCTAGAATGACATCCTGAATTGTATGGCATTGAAGCTCTACAATCTATGTCTGATATTGAGGACACATTTCTTACTGCATTTCATATTCTGAAATGATATGGATGACTTTTGCAAATCTTAAATATTCGCATCATGATCAGTTTATCCATATCCATCGTCAGTTAAATCGATTAGTTGTACTGAATCCACGTTTTTGTTTTTTCAAAAATCGTTTTTATGATATTGTTATTTGGCCTTAGTATATTATTTTTTCAATAATGTTATCGAGAAGCTTTAATAGCATAAGCTTGCAATATAGTGTATGTTAATTTACTACACATACACGTATTTTTGGGTATGACTCAAAACAATAACATGTTCAATGGATTTGTGAAAAACGTCTTTAAGGCACTTTGCTTTTCCTGCATCGAATAGTAAAATACAAGAGAGCAGAAACGTGTGAGTGAATTACAAACTGCAATCTAAATGGCTCTTGTCTTTAGCACTCCTTTCATGGTAAGTGAACTTTTCCAATAAAGCTTTTAAGCAAATCGAAGAACTGCAGTCAACTCTTTCACTTCTTGACCTGGTTCCAAAAAAAGGCGGAACTGCCTTTTTATTGCACTATCCTTTTATTAGGGAAGGATTCGCATTTTGTATATGGACCTGAGTTGTCTCATTTAAACCAAAGTTTATTGCAATGAGTTTGAAATGGAAGCTGAAATTTCGGACTTTATATATTAAGGTAGTCTCGCACGCTGGCTTTATGTGTAAGCACTAAGCAGGCGGAACATTTTAGAATTGCATATAAAATGGCCACACTAACTCGGTAGCTAGACTGATGAAAGTGCCATGCTTAGGAAGTGTCAACCTCTTTATATAGCTGCTTGATTTTCAACGCAATATAGCTGGAAATATTAAGTTGTGGTGGTGTGAAAAGATCTAATATAAGTATGTGACATTTTAGTGTCGTTTAAGAGTGAATTTGAAACAATTGACTGTTGCTTTGGATTTATGTTAGCATTTTAGATTTTTTGTTTTTTTGTTTGTATATTCAGTTTCCCAGAAATTCCATATTCGTTTCAAAATAAGTTTTACCTTAGTGCAACGGACTATTTTTAGTACAACAAAGATTTGACCCTTCCCCAAATGTGCGCATATACAGTAATTATTTAGTCCGACATGGAGCGTACAATAATGACACCTGTCCTAGCTGTCGCAATTGATCATTTTTATTCTTATTTCTATTTTTTAACTTTTGTTTGTTGTTTCTTTTACATGTCTTGTTTGACCTAAACTAAAATTTCTTAATTTAGCTACCCATCCGTTAAGCAATCATTGGCAACCTACGAGACGTTAGGAGAAGCCCACTTTCTCATAGTATCTATGGCGGGGCTGGGTCTTATCTGGGTCTGACACAGATCCCACAGAAACCCAAACCCAAAAGTCATTCTTAGGAAGGTTCCTTAGCTTGTTCTACGATTGTACGTTGATAGGTTGTGTCGATGAATTAATGCTATATCTATGAACCAAGTAATTTGGTGCATAAATCACATCGCATGAATTATTTCTGTGAGCATATTTGCTCCTTAGATCGTTATGAAGTGCAAGTGTGAAATTATTTAGGAGAAGCTTATTGTTCTGGTTTTCAAAAAAATTGATAGCAAATAAAAGTGTGAAACAATATCTTCATGAACTAAGCATATCTGAAAATAAAAGGGCTTCTGGCGTTTTTCTCCATCAACTGCATCTTTTTTGTTTTTATCTGGAATTGTTGGATGCTTTGTATAGAAAGATAAGATAGAAATTCATGCTTCGTTTGTTGGATGACCGTGAGCTATTTTCAATTTTTAAAAAAATGGCTGCACTAGTGAAAAGTGAAATCACATTGCTACTGGATGTATACATCCCACTTTTCATCTAAAGGCGTTCTTTATTCCATTCCTGTTTTTCAGACAATGCACATTTCTTTCGAAGATGAAATGGAATAGCTGAATACAGTATATAAAAATGTTGAAAGACATTTTGCTTTTTAACTAGCTGTAGCAACAGAGCCTTTGTATTTGCATTCACCTGCAGGCATTAAGCTTAATCAAGGGGAATGTTCCAGTTGGCCAATTTGCCTTATATATTTGCTATTATGAGGTCGATAACTGGAATTTCCTCAGGAGGCTCATTTTTTCCCCTCCAAAATCTAGCAGTCATCCCGCCGGACCGATATATTGCTGCTAAGTTATAGAATTATCTTAAAGCCATTCAACCATTTGCGCCTGTGCAGAGTGCGATTTCACAAGTGCTGGCGTCTCGACCTGGTGATACCCTGCAGTAAACAAGAACGCCTATATTTCATCTCGTATGCAACAGCTCCACTGGGATGTAATGCACACAGTTAAATATGATGATTGCCTTTTTGAAAAGCAAGACGGCATCGTTTTGCTTACTTTCAAGAAGACTCGAATCACTGTTCCTGGTGAATTGCAAGCTGTGCTTCTTGCACACATGCTGAATGTTTCTTGGCCATGGAATCTGGTTTGCATTCTGGAAAACCAAACAAGGTATTCGCTGAGACTTCAAATGCTTTCAGTTACAAATTGAAATTTAAAAAAAAACTTGTAGAATTTGCACCTAAGATGGCTAGTTTATAGAGCGTACATGTAGCTGTGGGTATTTGATGCAATTGCCAATATTGTCATCGTTGAAATAACCTGCCCCAAACCTGACTTTCACACGTAATAGAATTAAGTATACCTGTATAATTTGCTGTTATGCAACTTTATTTGCTAATGTAGCTTCTAGACATGCGATGGCATTCCGTTGAAATTTCATTTTGCTGTGATGAATGACACCAATATCTTCAGTTCTGAAGATGAACCAATACTGTGCTCATGTTAGCAGATGAATTTCTTTGCATACCCTCTGCAGTATACAATGGATGTTTCCTTAGTCGTTGACTTGAGTTTTACGATTCGAGGGCATTGACTGCTCTGCCTCGATTAGTTTCACAATTTGGGACCATTTTAAAGACATGGTCTTGAATGGAAAAATGTCTGGAGAAATAATAAAGCGATATTTTGATAGCTTCTCTTTGGAAGTCTCCATTGGATCAAACATTTTACGTCCAATTCTCCACTGGAAGGCTAAATACAACCTGAGAAGCTAAGACGATGGTCTTGATTTTCTTTCTAGAATGGAAATGAAAAAAATGATGCTCAAACTTGTGAATACTGAGGAAATTACTCATGTTTCACAGCTGGAAAAGTGGACAATGGGTTGAATAGCACAGACCGTTTTGCTGTGTAAGTGACTGTCTAAATGATATAATGACAAACAAGATCCCCTATATACATGTATAGCAAGGATTCAATTATACCACCAAATTATAGATGAACTGCAGCAGTTAACTACAATGGTCAAGCTTTATCAGTTTTACTGCACTTTACATGCAACTACATGTACCAACATTTTGTTATCACATGTAGATCAGTTGATGGTGTATAATATTAAAGTAACATGACTCGATGTCTATACAGTAGGCCTATATACTGCCACAAAACTGTATGCAAATTAACAGTACATTACGGTTTTCATTTCCCAATCTTAGCAATTTAACACGATTAACATTTTCATTAATTCTGTATTTCATGACGATCTGATATAACATATTTAGTCATGTCCTATCAGATTGTCGTGAAGCATTTAGGTCTATTGTCCATTAAGCGCAGCCAATACAAAATGGGCTTTTGACGATAGAGATCTTTCATCTGAATTATTTTCCAACATGAAGGGTTTACTAATTGCAATTATTGCATGGCATGCAGTTTGTTTATGTAATTGGAGTAGAAGTACATGTAGGTGCAAGTCATCCAACGAAGGCTGATCTGGAATATGGTAATGACTATTATTCGGGAGGAAGTGGGGACAGTTCCGCTAAAACAATAACCTCCGTTTTCATATTGGCATTTATTTTAATTTCCACACTCGATGAAACCGCTTTCTCCTCGTTTAATTAGATATGTAAATGATAAAGTGGCACTCAACAAAAAATTAATTAGATCACAAATTGCGAAAAAATCACATCAAGCATAAAACTTCGGCAAGCCTTTAGCATTGAATATAATGGCTTTTCTGTTAATTATCCTCGGGCTTAGCGTGAAATTTCGGCATTAATTATAGCAAAATTTGTGGCAGAGAATAAATTGCATCGCGAGCCTCTTTTCGATGTCACCAGTAGTAATCATATTTGTTGAATACATGGACTTGTATTTTGGAAGATAGACAACACTATCAAATGCTTGCATGTGGGTTATACATTAACTCACTATCGATTACAAGCGTATTGTTAACTTGTATTGAGAAAGGTAGGATTTTCATGAAATTGCAATATTTAACTTGATATTGATTTTGTCAAATGACAAAAAATGTATCATTTTTAAAATTGCCCATTTTCCGATATGTTTAGAGTAGTTCTATGCTTGGTTGATTTGCAAGGAACCGTAAATTTCTCATAGATTATGCATGCGTGATATTTAGAGGTATTAGGCAGCAGATTTGTCACTATGTCTCATACTGAGGGTTTACTTGTTTTGGTCTTAACAATAAACTTGGGCTTGCAAGGCCGCGAGTTGTTATACAGCATGAACAACGCTAAATATTGTAATTTATTTACCCATTGTACATTGCAGTAGCTCTGTTCTTGGGCAGGCATGGTGATATATCATAGAATTCCGAGCTTTGCGTGACTTTCCATATGCATTGCCTTAAAGTGTGCATTATTTCAAGTTTAATGGCGCCAAATAGACCTATTAGAGTTTTTGCTTCGCTCGCAAATAATTCCGAGAATCGATCGTTTTCTAAATGGGATTAAGCATAAAAATAAAAAGGAAAGGGCTGAGTCGTGTACGAATATAATACCTTCGGAATGAACGTACCTGCATTTTATTGTCTTTCCATTCATGCGCAACCAAGATTTCTGACGGGGCAAATAGACTTGCTGGCTGTTAGGCTGTTGTTAATTATAGAATTTGGCAGCCCTAATATTATTGATAGCCTACACAATTTGTTCAGCTAGGCTTTACAAATGCCCCGGCAAATCTGAACGAAAACTCCATCTTGCGTGCATGAAATTGAATGCAAGCATGCTCCTATAAACACTCCTTTCTAATTTGGTGAAAACAACGAGTGCTTTCTCTTCGAGATGGAATCAATATGGATTTATCTTATGAGCATGCAGGGTTTGCAAGTTTTCCCATTGCAAAACTTTTCCCCCATTAAATCGTACATTGTAGCTGTGCCACACAATGTCTGCCATTGGGTCCGAGAGGTTAACTGGCTGTCAGATCAGAATTAAGAGCTACTGGGATAGGGAAAGTTTGGAAGCGTTTTTAATTTCCTGTTTAGGAATAAATTCTGTAATTACATTCTTATCACGGGATTTTAGCAACGATTTTTGCCCTGTTGAGTTATAACGATATGCTTCTACTCAATTATAATGTGCATCGTGGAAATGCTAAATAGTGAATCAGTTAGCAGCTTATACTTCGTAATGCAGGATATTGAATCAGCATTTCCTCGGTTCTCAAGCACTCTTTGTCAATGCTATCTCATAGCGCTCCATTTAGAAAGCTTTGACTGATATAAGTTGATGGCCATCATAGATGTAACATTTCAGTCATAACTTGTTTTTGAACAGCTTAATAGGAAAATTGTACATATAAATAAAAGAACTCCAGATGAAGCAAAACACCATATAAGAGCGGGTTTGGCCATTTTCTGAAGTGTGTTATCATTCGACGATTAAATCATCTTCATATGTTGTCTGACCTATATTGACCCTTCATGCCAGAGTCGCATGATCGACAGTTTGGCGGCATTGAAGATCCAGGATGATCCAATGCACATTAGAGCTTATAGATTTTTGTAGCACTGAGTGAATGCAGCTATCGGTTTTTGCTTTCTGATAAGTAGTTTTTCACCCTCTTGGATGCTGCAGGCTTTTAATGGGACTCGAGTGCCATAAAACGTGCGATTCAATATGTTGGGGAAGATTAATGGAAATCCGAGTATTTGACGAGTCATTATTACGATTTCCTTGTATATAGTTTGGCTTAAAAATTTGCTCACGTGTATCCAACATATTCTTGAACACGTTTGCAATTCTGACCCCAACCACGATCCATGATCCTGTAGGTAGAAGGATCATGCCCCAACTCTTGAAGCGTATCTACACAACACTAGTTTACTTAAGATCATTATTGTGTACACGAGTTAATTACAATGGAAATAATTATATTGTCTGACAAAAGTTTAATACTGTAGAGCATCTCGTGCGTTGTTCTAAAGTGCTGCATTGTGCAGATAAAAACAAAATTAAGAACAATCATTATTTTTTTAGTCTCTTTTTAGTGCATTGCGCAAATATTACCCCAAATTTGATTTGTCGATGTATTATTCCTCCGTTAAAGTTGGTGAATGAATAGCTTGAATGGAATCTGTAGCTCTAGCTTGCTTTCAAAAGTTGATGTCAAAGAATAAATTCCGAAGCTACAGCAAAGGTCTTTGCACTGTACTGAGAGTATTTGCAGAGTTTATATACATGTACATGTACAAGGTGATCATAAAGTTAAACCGGTGAATCAATGCACAAAATGAAAAGCAATTAGTTGCTCGTATAATTTCAATTTTTCTTAATTAGTTTTTGTAATGTTCATGCAATATAATGGTGCACATGTTCATTTGGAGCCTGGACTATACCGAACAACATTGAGCAAAAGGTGTGTCCAGATTACATAATTATGATTTATTTACTGCTTGTGTTTTAGATTTTTCTTTATTTTACCGACATATCCCGGTTCAGGAAGGGGCCGGTTTCAACAAAGGATGAGCTGGCTGAACTTTTCTCTAAAACACGTTTGATTTCACAGAATGGAGCCATTAGACAATAGGTCCGTTGACATAAAAGAGCTTTTAATTCGTTCCACAGTTTCACTGGTATCAATGGCGGGCCTGAAATCCACATCTAGGCTAATTTAATTCCCTGCCAGCCGCCTCTTTTTACAATGGAAATTCGTTATTGTCACGGACGAGGTTTAATTACTCCGGGATCCTCTTTAATGATTGGCTTAATGGGGTTCAGCCATTGTTGGCATGTGCGAGTGCAACTGGGGAGGCAGCAGATAAATGAAATGGCTCGTTTGCCAACAGAGAGCATCTCTGGCAAGGCATTCACTTTGTTAGACATGTACAAGCTGTATGCATTGTGTGCTGTTGAAAAAGTGGAATCAAGGTGCTGAATGAAAGATGTGTCGGGAAAAGCGAGGGAAAAAGTAATTACAACAGTGAGAGCTGGAGTGGATGATGCTCGCACATATGAGGCACGCTGGCGTGAAAAACACCATCAATAATGCTCTGCTGATCGTTTAATTTAAGGGAAATCGAGGAAAACCCAACTTGGGAAATTACTTAAAAACACATCGATGACCCCAGAGCTGCCATTCAGGCACATTTTGTCAACTCTGGGAAAGTCAGGTGAATTTTGAAAATGTTTCAGTAAGGCAGGGGATTTCCTCATTTGTATGGAATGATTGGCTAAAATCCACATTTATCAGAAAATGAGTTTTGATGAGTACGTTTTTGAGTAAAATTATTTCAAAATCTGTTTGTGGTAACGCGCTACCCTTATCTTTTATGGTCTAGCTTTCAAACCAAATTCGCCTAAAGTTTTAGCATCTTTTCAATATTTCGAGGTTTTTTTAAAAACAAAAATGACTGCTTCATTCCTAAATCTTTAATATGCACTTGTTTTCCATGGAAACGTGGTCTTAGGATCATGTCCCAGGAGAATGTCAACCTAAAACACGCCCTGAATTTTTTTCCCTATTAATATTTCTGAAGAACACTACGAAAAATACACTAAAATGCAAATCCACATCTTGTAAGGTTCTTCTCACGTGGTCGGTGGGGTTCCCCTAAAGGTGTGGCACAATTTCAGGGGAGTTTGTTACCAAGTCTTGGTGGCCTGTAAAAATAATCAAAACTGATTTTAAAAGTATCTGAAAAGATAAATGTCATGCCTTCCATCCCCAATTAACGGGGCAGGGACACAACTAATGCTAATAGGAGGCTTAATTGTTATGTTTTGAGCTTATACAAATCACGAAGTTATGTAATGAAGAATAAAAAAGGCCCTGGACCATTAAGGCCCTCGCAGCCAGCAAACAGTCGTAATCCGAACGGGGTGCTTTGATCGTTAATTAGCGATTTTTGCTTGTTATTTGGAACTCATGCGAGAATCGAGAACTTGATAAAATACCTATTTAATGAGGCACTTAGAAGTAAGAGGCTCTACTTTATACGGGTTTTCATACTTAGCGGTTGCCATAGAATTAATTAGGAGGAATGTCTTTCCGGATTTGCCAACTATTTTGTACACACATGCTCGGCTCGTTTAATTGTATCGGTTATTTTTATCTGTGGCCCGATCTACCGTTAATAAACGTATGCTGAGGGGATGAACAATTCTAAACCATTGTGGTTGGAAGATGCAAATGATCGCAGTTTTGGAAATAGAATTGCCTTCTATTGTTGATTTCCATAAAGCTTGGGTATAATTTCTTCTACACAGTTATACCTGAATTGATATTCTTTAGGCATTTTCTTAACTAACATATATAACTTGATCAAGTCTGTATGGATGTTCTTTAGACACTAACCTATAGACCTGATGAAGCCTTTCCCAGTTTAACCTAATATCTAAAAATGCAATTTATCATTCAGGTGCCAATCACCGTTAGGCAATTGCTGACAGCTAGAATTGAAGTAAAAACTAATTTGCGTTTGGAGCATTGTTTATGTTTATGAAGCTTCTCCCAAACCGCTGGAGGTTTATGCTTATAAGGACGAATGAATTCTTTAGTTAAATGTGGTCTCTTTTGTATTCATGGCCACAATTACAATGGTTTGCCACCGCCGTCATTAAAATGGTGCTTTGGTCAGTAATTATGCAATTAATGAATTTAATTACATATTAAACTTCATGAAGGAAACTCGTGGCTCTTTAACGCCATGCGGGCAAAGCAGTTCAACATCATTGGGTAGTAAATCAGATTATGACTTGCTTCAGTTCCCCATGTATATAGCTGCATGATTTAATCATGGCAATGACTAAATATTTTACCGATAAATTATTTAATGGCAACGTTTATTAATTCATTCTTAAATCGCGTTTCATTTAGTTCATATTTACGGCTACTTGATTTTGCAACACGTCGTTTGACATGTTTTCAGTACCATAATGTCAGAGTTTAAAAGTCAACAAGGTATCGCTAGATCTGCATGTGCTTCAGTACAATTTATTCTATTCATTGATGTAATTTAAAGAGAAGATTATAGTTTTGACCGCTGACATTGCATTAAGTATGGACAAAATATTTTTGTCATTTTTAAAGGTTGCTAATACATGCTATAAATTGTAGCAATTTAAGGGGGCATCTGAATGGCTCCATTTTATTCTTCGTTCTTTTCATAGCTTTAATGTCCACACCAGTCTCTTTCCTTAATACCGTATGTTTATCGATTGAGGAATAGACAGTTATTATTAACATGAGGCAATTCGTTATCTAATGTTTTCAGGCATTCACATATAATGGATGATTGTTGCAAAAATCGTTTTTTACTGGAGTGAGTTTTTCATATCCTACGAGTTTAGTCTAATGTGAAAAAAATCTATAGAAAATGAATATATCAAGTTTTCTCCGATAAAAATCCAATGAATAAATAGCACATATCATACATTTTTATTGCAAATTGTTAACATTATAAGTATGACCGATATGTTGGTTTTCCAGTTTGGCTTTTAATAGACTGCTCATCTCAAATCGACTTCCTTAGTCTTTCGAGACGAGAAAAGTGGGTGAAGAGTATTGAAAAATGTAATGGCAAAGTTAAAATTATAATATGGAGACGAAATTCAGTTTTGTTGTCATGGAATTATTTAAGTGAAGCGACTTGCATGCACTCCTTATCTAAACGCATAAAACCACGATCCAGAGCAAATTTGGAATGTGACGGACCAGTTGTTGTCTCATCAATATTAAATTACTTTGAAGTAAATGCATCACCAGGCACACATCACCAGTGTAAGTACCCCTGGGTTGACGGAAATATATTTTTAAAGAGCCAACTACTGCCTTTAATCATGGGCCATATAATCCCTTCTCGGAACCATGCGTGCTTATTAAATTTGTAACTAGGTTTATGTTGTTTCAAAAATGCCCATTATTCTCTCCTCATCACTGATTATTGCAATTCCTAGAGCTAAATAGATTGAATAAGGCATGGAGCTTGTAGGCAAGAATTCCAATTAATATGTGATCTTATAAAGAAATGGAGAATTGCGCTCTCACTGTACACACTTGATGATCTCTGGTATGAAGGATGGTGCCATTTTCAGTTGCCACCCATGTCGTAATTGCATTTTAAAACATTCCCCACCAACGCGATTTTATCGACGTTCAAATTATGCTCTCACATAATAGACGCAGTGGATGAAGTTGGTGAATTATAGATTTTTTCATGAGGTTCGAGGCAATCGCCTTATATGGCATTCGAGATATTTAAACGAGTAATTTAAATGCATTTTAAATACGCATTAATGTTGGATTGGGTAATTTAATTGCTCCTCGCCGATCGAGCTATACTGTGTGCACAAATGTACATGTACATGGGGTGAGATGTCAAGGCTCGAATACATAAATAACAGAAAAGCGATAGACAAGAAGCAGTTTTATTATCCAATGTGCACTTCTAGAACTTGAGTGCAATTCCACACTCGTTCATACTCATGATATTTGCCTGTTAATTTAATTTTAATTGTCACATTCTTTTATTGTTCACTTGATAATTTGTCCTTTTTGGAGCTAAGAAAACGTATTTGATGCGTTTTAGCACTCTGAATAGAATTTAATTAAATTGATCACATCCTTCAGTAAAGTGATAACCTATTTTGTCTTGTGACTATGAGAATGCCGGCTTCTCCTAACGCTCGTATATAAAGTAAATAAATGTATTACATTTTAGTTTAGATTATGTTAGGATAAACACAAGAAACATGAAAAAAAAAACGAATTTCGACAAGTTATGCAGTTATTATTCCTGTCAGACCAAATAGAGCTGCCTTTTAAAGTACTGAAACTGGACAGAACGATATGATGTGAACTTCTAAAAGTAAAAAGCAGAATTTTTATAGACTTGGTGCTTTCTGGAATGAGTGGTACATGCAGCCTCTTTTGCGTTGTTGTTCCAGCATATTAATGCAGCAAAATTGAATCAGGGATGTGTGTTGCATTTCGAATTTATCACAATGTTGTGTTTAGGTGGAAAAGGTTTAAGGGTCGCAGAACTTATTTATTTTATGCTCCAATGTATTCTTGCCAGAATACAGCATATACGGCGTAAACTTCAATATCCACATCAGCCTCGATTTTGTAAATTTAATTTAGATTACATTCGGGATTGTTTATTTAATTTCAGCATTCGCTGTGTCCTTATAGTAAAATTCGATTTAAAATGCAGTTGGTTAAGTTATAAACGACCACTTTCGCAATTTAGTGTGGTTAAATCCACTTTCATGACAGCGTCGGTAAAACAAATGTTTACAAAAAAAACTTTTCTCGCAAACGTCGACATACTGCGAGTACAGGGTGATCGTCAAGCCCTATTAAAATTGCATCATTTCAAAAATTGTTTTTCAAAAAATCTGTGTTATAAGGATTTCCATGTACAGTGTATTTGATTCACGTGTCTTAAAATTATTTATTTAGTGAGGTTAGAACGGAATAATGACTGTTTAAGGTACCTGTAGCACTTTTGATCGACTAGCGTGAGTATTTCTACAAGAAGCACTGTGTAAAAAGTAATTTTGCAAAGTTTCATTCATATTGACCACTGCATTTTGTGATGTGCCTATACTATTGACTTCTGGTATCCCACGCCTGCAGTTCTACTAAACTGCCATTGACAATAGTACTTTAAAAGACGTTTTATATTTCCTCCGAGGCAATGCCTGGAATTTCGTTCAGTATCATTGATTACCTAGTTTGCATTTGAATCATGAATGTACTTTCTTCGAAGGCATAGCTCTGAAGTCACCGATGCCAATTTGGCATCAGACGTAGGTTTTTTCTCTCTTTGGGTTCAACACACGTTTTGATGTGATGATGGCGACTGGGTGTGCATATTATATGCAAGGGGCAAATCCATTAATGGGGTTGCTAGGCGACACACAGACTGGTAATTGTGTTATGTTCAAAACGGACTCTCACATTCACACAATTGTATTCTTTGCGTGGTGAAGCAAATTCTTCTCGATGTTAAATTGTCCGGGTTGCTGTTCTGCATAAGCTACAAAAGCCTTGCCAGCTTGAAAGGAAGACACTTGGCCAATGAAGAATTTTCCTCACGTTCAGTATTTCGGACTTTTTGCAGGACCCTATATTGATTTTTGATGGCTTCAGCTCGCGGTCAGAAAAATCACCTTTTGTCGTGGCGTATTTGTTATTAGCATTGAATTCCAGCATCGAATGGAAGGCTGTTATTTTTGACAAAACAAGCACCAAAATCGTATGGGAAGTTACAGACGCCTTAGTAACTGGTTTGGAGTATTGCACCTGAAAGTAACTTATGCTCCATTAAAACATCTGCCATATGTCATATGTAATTTGAAAGAAAAATTAAACAACACAAGCAAATCTACAAACATTACACAAGGAAAGAATATATTTTTTCTATAAATATTTGCATTAAAAATATCACTGCATCTTTTACATTTTGAAAAGCAACTCATTACATGTATTTGTGTAACCAGCTAATTTTCATTTTTCCTTCTCTCCACCATGTTTGGTACATTATTCGGCTAAATAAACCATATTTTGGCTCATAAGAAAATCGATGATAGGCTTTGTATTTTACAATTACCCGCTCATGGCCATTAAAAGAACTACATGTACGAATTCAGTCCACCATTTAATCTGTACAATATTATTATAATCTCCATGCTGCCCTTGAACCCACATGTATGAGAAAGTGGGCCACTCCAAATGGCTTGTGTGCTGGCAGTGATTGCCCATGTATGGGCAGCTTAATAACTTACGTTTTAAGTGAGTTCAGGCTTGATTGGGTTAGGTTAGGCGTAGAAAAAATGCTAGAGTAAAAATAATAATAGCATGCATGTAGGATTAATTCAGAAAGCTAGGATAGTAATTTGAATAATAGGACGAGTAATTTGAAATAGAACTATTTTGTACACTTTTGGAGCGGGGTATACATGTATCCAAAATATGAGATAACCTCAGCCTACTAAACTTGAATCATAGTGGTAGTACTAGCAGTGTATGGACGTTTTTCTTTATCCTAGAACCTAGAACAACTTCGCATTTGTAAAACTTTGCGTGGTGTGTGGATTAAAATGACACTTTTTATGATCGCTAAGTAATGAACACACATAGCAGATGCAGAGATCAAGTTCCCTGCACCACCATAGTATGCTAATAAGATTGCTTGGCATCAAAATCTTCCAATGGTAAATACTGGGGATTATAGAACTGTCACTACTAGCTTATTTGTGAGAAAAGGCTGTCGTATACATTCCAATTAAATTACACGTAGTGGTACGACCGGAATTGTGACCAATACCAGCTTTTTTGTTTGTCACAATTTATTTGCAATGAGAATCAGTTTTTTCCTGGAGCTGGGAGACCATGAAGGAATCAGGGTATTTAAGCGGGTGACAAATTACTCAGCTTGCCTGGTGCAACCATCATCGACGGTATTTTGGTCCTAATTTGCATCCCCATGTTGTAGGCTTTATAATTTATCCCTCAATTGCTGGAGTGCAATAAAGAACCCGACATTAGCTGCATCCTACAATGCGAGCTTGGCCATAAATTATTTGCTTCGCATGCACGATTTTCGGGTTCAGGGCGATAGATTGTGGCTGGATATCCACATGTTTGCATTTCTTTGAGCCAGATTTTGCGTGGTTTTGGAAGAGGGTTGCTTAATGGGCTAAATTTAAATTGCTTAGCTTATTTCTTCGTTTGAGGGCTGCAGTGCCTGGAACTAAGACTCGCATTCCAGTTGAGAAGAGGGAGTTCAGGAAGGGAGATTTGATTTAAGTGCAAACTGAAATTTATGTTAATAGTTAGCGCCTAAGTGCCGTTTAGCACTGCGAAATTATACGGGGCTAAAGCAGTTGATGTGCTGCCGAGTTATTCTGATTATTTGCTGCTGGATGGTTGTATTTGCATTAGCATTGCAGATCATTAAATGTTTCTTGAATGATAGATACGTGAAGGCCTGTTAAATATGTTTTTAATTTTACATTTTTAATTACTTAAAATTGCACAAAGCAGATTTGTTCTAATCATCTAAATGAAATGAGCTTTAGCATAGCAGGATGATCCTAAATTTCTCCACTTATCTAAATAAATGATGTTTAAAAACGGAAGAATAAATTTATAAAGGTAAACTACTCATTTTTTATTTCATGTGTGCATAGCAAAGAATAGAAGCGACAACATCAATACTTTGGGTCGAAAACTTTTGGACAATTTTATATTTCATTCTTAACTTTCGGTTGTCCAGAATTGATGAATGACATTAATGGTAACATAGAAAATGTGTTGAATAAAGCTGCTACAAGCTCTGAACGAAAAGAAAAACAATAGAAAATGAAAGAAATGTATACCATCAAAGTAATAGCTTTATGCGGCAAGAAGCAAAATAATAAAGCAAAAAAATCAATATTCCTTGGACTTGTTCCATTTCATGACCTGTCACATCAGGACTAGGGCTTGGAATGCATTAGCAGGCCACTAGCCATCCATTCTTAAAAATGGGCTAGTGTTGTATAAGTCATCATAGGCCAATGAAACTTTGTGCAGGAGGACAATAAAGCTAAACAAAGAAAAATAGGGGCACAGATGACCGTCAAGCGAGACAGAAATAAAACCTATTTCAAGTTGATTTCTAGTGGCCTTCATTCTTACTGAGCATTATGGCGATTGTAGGAAGGAAGAATGTCATAGCTACAGGATGAAGCTATTTAATTCGATCCTCAGCTTCAGAACCTATATACAGGGCGTCTACAAATGCTGACAGCAGTTTAGTGCATCTTTGCGGCCGTGTATACGTTTGATGATATCAAATAAGCATTTTTCAAAGTTGTTTGGAATTGTTCAGTGGGAATTACTTCCGCTTCCACCGGTAGAAGGCTTTGAGTTTAAAGTTGACATTTTTCATTTTGGCGGAAACATTTCACCGCTGAACAATTTATAGAATTTTTTGCGAGTTGTTTGTTTGTTCTCCCCAAATTCGATTACCTTATCCCTAATTACAAAGACAGCAAAAAATCACAAAATCGCTGCACCAGGTGTGGTTCAATACAACGCAGAATCACTATGGGTCTGATATCGAGAACTTATTTAGGCGCAAACTAACTTGAAGAAATTTTCAATGTATTTTTTATGATCATGTAGTGGGTATAAAGTTCACAGCGAGTTGATGAAATCCCTGCAATTATTTTCATACACCCTGTACATCTTCGGTTCATTATTGTTCAGTAGTCTAAGCATGGGAGATTTGAAGTTTATCATCATTAATTACTCGTTGCTGGGATATAGTTCAAGACTCGTCGATAAGAATAGGTTGTTGTTTTTAGAAAAATATATAATTAAAAAATCAACAGACTGCAGTAGAGTATTGATTGTGAATTTGGAAACCATGGCTATTACACCTGTTTCTAAATACAATTTAAGAATATATTTAAATCGGCAAATTCAATTCAATGTTTTGGATCGTTTTTTTGGTTTTTGATTAGATTTTTGGCAATAATCGGCAGTTCTTCATCAGCTATACCCTATACCAACCAGGGTCCCTAACACTGGAAAGGTTCGATAGCTGCCATATGCTGTTATGATCAATAGTCATCAGAATATTTTCTAAGCTGGCAAGATGAAAGTTGACCCTTTGTTAACTTCCATGAAGCTCCGCCAACAGATACTTTTTCCAATTCTGGCGATCAAAGAATGCCTCCTCCTGCTATTGCGATTATAGATTTTCAAGAAGCTGATAACAGAGCTCGTTGAGTTTTATAACCAGAAGTTTTGGGCTGTATATGGATTGTGGCGCGAACAAAATATTACTGCTGGATGCAACGTTGATGTTTTCTGACGATCCATAGCAGTGTATCAAGATGGCACAGCTGCTGGGCTGAATATTGCTGCAATGAAGATGGAGAGGGCATAACCGATGGAGCTCTTTGGTTTTTACATCTCTCTCCCTGTCGCTATTTAATGTGTTTTCTCACTTGCACCACGTTTTGCACACTTTTTTTGTCATTGCCATGGCAGTCGAGGTAGCCTATAGCACCGTGCGAAGGAACAAATGGCATGCAATTGGACAGACACATAAAAATCATCACCCATTGTTGGAAAGTGTGACAATATAAACTGTTTCACATGGGTAGAGTGTAAGCAGGTTCCCAATGCGCAATATGAGCAATTAGATATGACATGCAATAAACATTTGGTCAAGAAGGCGTTACGTTGTGGACTTACATTGTCCATCCAAGTTCCCCTTCTCATGACATTATTTTTGATGCGGAAATAAAAAATATTGTTTAAAACATCAGATAGTGCAAAATCTGATAATTTGCAATGTCTGATACTTCGTTTTTAACTTCATTCATAACTAATTTCAGGTTTTTGCACAATACATTGTTTGCATATATGCCTCAAGATACCTTAAGATACCTTATGCATTTGAACTGTTATACCTATCTTTACTTGATTTGAGGATACTTGATTTGGAATTCGGCATTGAGCGGTTTCAGTAGACACCCAAGGCTTGACGTGAGATGTGCACGCTGTCCTGTTTCCTGTATTTAATTGTAAAAAATCTAAACACAGATGCAGCGAAGCCTCTCCTATTGGGAAAATAGGCTAAGTCTGGTACCAGATTGACCACTCCTGGCACACTTAAAAGCCAGTCATGTAAACCCACGTGAAAGTGGCTTTGTGTATGGGAGCTTACTTAAAAATGAATTTAAATACGCTTGTAAACATAGTGATATTCATCTTCCAAGCCTCATTAAATCTCCCCTCGTTTACACTACTTTTGTTACCGACTTTTCGAACAGTCGATATCTTGGTATTATGAACAATATTTTGGTGGTTAATAATATTAGAGGAGAACGCCAAGTGCAAACAAAGGCTAGAATGCTGATTGTAATAAGCTTGTATGTCCACTCTGTTCGCATGTCCTGGTCAATCTAGAACTGTGCAGGTCCCACCAGCCATATTCTGTTTGAAATAAGCTGGCCTCTGAGGTAATCGCATTAAGATCAGAACAAAGTTGAAGCTCTGGGGGCAATTGCAACTTAGGAAAATATTTGAAAAGAAACAAGGGATTGAGCACTATTCTTGAGTATATATAATCTATTGGAGTGCTTTCTTTAGTTTTCGGCAGTACTCAAGTACCACCTAAAGTTGGGTACGTGTACTTAATTATTTTGAGAGCCAAGCTGTTTGTACTGACAACATTGTTTCTCTTCTTAAAAAGATCATACACGGACAGGCTGTCATTGCAAATCCATTAAATATCTTCCATAGGTGACTTCGGTTTGACACGCTATCAATTCTGAACGTATTCCAGTAGACAGAAAGCTGAATGCCAAATAGAGAAAGTGATCATGGAGTATGGAACTTGCTTTTAGTGTCAAGCATGTCTATCTTTGAAAGACCACAAACAAAGACAGGATTAATCCAATGGTGCAATGCTCAGATGCAATGGTTTATGACGGTGTTTTTCGAACGTCTATAGCCTAAGCCTAACTGAATCAACCATCTTTTACTTTACCTTTAAATGCGACCTATTCGAAAATTGTCTTATGTAGAATTTTTGTTCCAAATATTATGCTAATGTTCATGGTCTTGAGAGAATAATTCAAAATCGATATTAGTGACAAGCGGCACTAGAGAAAATAAAATGTCATTTTCACATGGTGGCAAGTTTTATAGTATGTAAAATATCTAGCTTTTCTGTTTTGAGCTTATCCACACACTAAACGGTCGATTTGCAAATGGATCAGTGTACATGGTACCGTATGCACAACATTGAACAATTTGCATCCGGTTCGTTGCTTTTGGAGATAGCATCACATTTTATATTGCCACTCACCTCTGTACAGCCTGTCTTTTATATTAGAGCAGGGGCTTATGATAGGCTGACTCGTATGATTTATCTGCTCACAGCTGTAGAAATCCCAGGACAGACTAAAGTAGCAAATGTGCAGGCTGGCTGGTACTCTTCTTATACTGTATTCGTGAGGATTCAGAAATAATCATAATGTAATTAATTCGACCGAACATGGTGGCTTAGCTTAGTGAATGATGAAAATAAAAACCAAATTTTGCTTTTAAGAATAACGAAATATTGTTATGAAAATGTGCGAAATAGGTTGTCTGAACCATTCCTTTGACATTCTTTTCAAGTTTAATAATGTACTGCTTTGATATTGGCCAATCACCGTTTCCAAAATTGTTGGCCTGCTATTACATTAAGTGATGGAACATGGATTGGCTTTGTTGGAAGGCCTGCAAGGTTTCAAGGCTTGCCATATACAGTATTTTTATCTTATTGATTTTCGCGACTACCGTCATCTGTCGTTTGCATCACGCAACACAAATTTAAATAATGCAGGCCATTGGCGGCTTTCAAGATTAAGTTATTCTTGCACTTCTTTGACTTTGGTAAAAGTTGAATGAATTTGTCCTATATGGTCTTATTGAAAAGTGAAACAGAACTCTATGCACTATTGTATTTTATGCTTGTTTCAAAAATAAAAAACGAAAACGGGCAGTGCCGAGAAGCCTCAATATTTCTTTTGAAAAATTACGACAATAAGGCTGTGGACGATCGATTGTGCTTCTTATGTATTGGACGTGTTGTTAGACAAGTATGGATCGAATGACCACGAACGTCACTGAACGTCTCCGAACATTCGTGGTTAATAGCAGTTAAAAAGAGGCGGATTCTTCTGAATAGAAAAAATTAATAAATGGCATCATACAGTTGATATTGCAGTGATAACGATATTGATAGCTGAACTTTGATTTCCAAATGCAAAGTAGTTGTTGAAGAATCTTGCATTTCTATAATTAATGTTTCTCATGTTAGACTCGCATAAAAACCGAGATACATGCTACACATGATGACATATTTTCCAATGATTCATTTTTCATGGATAAAACTTTAGTTTCTTAAAAAATATATTTTAATAACAATTTTTTGGTAAACGACCGTGTCTTCCCTGCTGAAAATGTGCACAAAAAGCCCTTGTTGTGCACGAATATGTCTTTCAGTTTATGCTAACTAAACCAAACCTAAGCTACCCTACCCGAAAAGTAAACATTTATTGCATTGGGTTGCTATTGATAGCAGGCAATCAACGCCAGCTCACAGAAAATCACTTGCGTATGACTGAGGGTGAAATTTGCTAAATTGGTAAAGTTATGGAAAGTAATATCCCCGTTAAATTGATCCAGTTCAATTAAGTGAAAGCAATACATCGATTCCAAAAAGCCCGCAAGATGAATTGAAATATTTTAGCACGAATTTTAAAGCTTTTAGAGCCTTTGTTAGTAGTTATTTCTGGCTCAGACAAAAAATAGCCTTTACTATATATCAGTATTGTTCCTCCTTTGATGTCATTATAAACCCCTTGTGGGCATATTTGGTGGTTGCTGTTCCTAAAAAGCTATTAGGTTTTCCGGCCGCTTTGCATCCCTCAAATGCATGCACTTTTCATAGGCATGGCATTGATCCATTCTGAGGCACTTTCTTTTAGAAGTGCCTGTTTCATCATGACGCACATGTCATCAAATAGACCACTTCAAAGCCTGACAGAATCATGCGATTGTAGTCCATTTAAAGGCACAGGAGTGGTTTCCCATTTTGAAAATAGATTAGATTTGGGAATTGAAAGTCCAGCTGCCTACACGTTTTGATCAGCAGGAAAATGCATCTGTCCGAAGGCTTAGAGTTTGAGACCGTACTTTTAATAGCTTGTGAGGTGAATTGAGCCGTAAATGCCTTATTATGTGAACTATCTTCTTGACGTTGATGCGCCATACATCAATGTCCATTGATGCATTCATAATACCATCGGTTTTAATTACAAAGTCCTTTGCACTATAAGTTCGGCTTACGTAGGGAAAAGATAATCCAAAGCTGGTCACTAATGTTTTATAGATTATTACAAAATGATGAAAACTATAGCGAGGTATTTTTCAGCTTGGTAGTTATTCACATGCAATAAATCGATTGCTAATATCATATTTTCAAACCGAAATCTATATGTTTATGATTTATATTTTCAGGTTGAATTATTTGCTCGGAGGACTCGAACCTTACGGGTTCCATGTGTGTAATGCAGTATTGCACACGTTAGTCACTGCACTGTTTGTCAACCTCTGTCGACACTGTCTGCTGTGGCCCAATCACGTCATCCTGATTGCCAGTCTGCTGATGGCCACTCACCCGATACATACTGAAGCGGTATGTTAAACAATTTTATAAGTTTTAAATGCTTATTATGGTTAGCAATTTCTACCAATGCACTTGTAAAATATGTTACTTATGTAGTGTATGCTGTGTACAGCATCTGAAATTTGATATACATGTACATGTATGATCAACAGCAATTCCCATGTCTTTAATCGTAAATCACTCGCAATTCTTAATTTGTTTTTTAATTTGCAAACAAGCATAAAATCATGCCAGCAGAGTTACAGTATTAGGTAGATATTATTTGACATTATTTTTAATGTTTCAGGTGGCTGGGATCGTGGGACGTGCGGATGTGTTAGCTTGCGCTTTATCCCTGATGTCGTTTTTGGCATATTTTAGGTAAGCTTTATTTTCCATAGTTTTACAAAAACAAATTTTGATTGTCTTGATGTTCTTACACTATTGATCTTCAAGAATAGTAATTTGTTTGTGAATACAAGACTCCAAGTATATTTTTTTCCATTTACGTTATGGTATCTATGGTTTCCTTGGGTATCAAATAAGCAAATGGTGTAACTCATGGTCTTCAAATTACTTTCTGTCAATGGCCTTACAAAGTACCTTTGTGTTATTTGAAAATTTGATGATCTGCTAATCATCCCCCTTTTACAATTTTCGAATACACTACGTTGAGCACGTACCTTTAAGATGTCCTCGTAAATCCATTTTGAAAAGACTGCTTGTTGCTTTTTTGCCTTTCACTACCTCTTGACCATTTTTCACTTTACAGCTAGTATTATTTGTGCAGACTACATTGAATTAAATGAGAAATTATGCGCTTATGTAAGCCTTATGCATCGCAGATATTCCAGCCGCTATGTACACGCACCGCAATATATACAATGTTAAGTGATATCAAGTGATAGATGATACCCCCATTAACTTATAACCCGAACTTCAAAGCTTTCATCGTCATTTATAATCCCTTATTAGCTGGCCATAAATAAGCGGATTTTTGAACGGAATAAACCCCGCGAAAGGTTATTCTCATGCACCGGTGGCATTATGTGCAGAATAATGTAAATATTGTGAACTTTACGTTTAAATAGGCAACCGATCATTCCCTTACTTCAATTTTGTGTACATCTGTATGACGTAGTTATGGAAATACCATTGTACATGGTATGCCAAGTTATATACAGTATATGATGTAAATATCCAAAAACGTGAATTACTTAAGATGTCATTATTTGAGATGTCAAAATTGCATATATCACATAAACAGATGAGAAGTATGGTGAATAACTATTGCATGCTTCACTCATAAAGGTGACTCAAAAAAAGCTAAGAAATGGTCTCTTGCCTCTAACTAACCAACATATTTTTATGAGTTTTAAAAATCTAGCCATCGGGTTGAGGATAGCCCATTGAACTGCAGGAAAATGTTCACTACATGAGAATTTTTAGGGCTGCAGAATATGGTCTATGATATAAAACAATAGAATGTTAATCCGAGACCCCCATTCAGAGTTTGGCAGCACTCCACTTTCACAAATTTAGAGCCGGCATCCTTTTCCAATTCGGAAATAAGCACTGATGCAGTTATTGTTGGTATCTTTTGTGTGCTCGAATTCCGCTTTGAAATGAACTTTTTGTCTTTTTGTTTGAAATTTGCCGATAAAAATTTCTAGCAGCCATATGAGAAATTAAAATGTACACAAAAGAAAAGCTGAATCTTGGTGGCAGCTTCTTGATTAATCTACGTTTTATGTGTTAGGTTCTTATAAGCATGTTCCATTCTAATGTTAATCCACTCAAATGGATACCAGTACAAGTGCATACTAAATAATTGGTCAGCAATGCATGCTAGTTTTAATGTTGGTGTAAAGCTGGCATTGATGATGGATTACTATACAACGGATCACATCCTGGCATTTTGAAAGCAGCTTTTGAGATTAGCAATGCTAATGCCTCGTGTTTGCACTGACCAGAAGTACAGCGACCATTCAGTTGTGTATCATTTGTGCTTTGTATTGAGTAGAACTAAGTGGTTAAGGCAACTACGTTCGACAAACATTTTATAATGTTTTGAGGTCTGCAGATTTCCACGAATATTTCAGCTTATGATACTACATGTAAGTTAACTTGAATTTTTAATGCACATTTAAACGTTCAAACGAGTCTTATTGATAAATGCTCCACTTGAAAATGGCATATATACATCAGTTCCCAAAGTTGGATAGCCTGAATGAGATATTGCTTGATCCTAATCGGCTTAAAAACTGAAAACATCGTTTAAGGTGCCTCGCTCTTATGTGCAGATACATGTACATGTCGACGATAGATACAGTAGGCCCTAATTACAGTGTAGGTATGGCTACATTCACGACTTGATTTTGCAGTAAATACTATTTCTATCCCCCATTCACGCGGAATGTTTTTGTAACTTAGCATGTATAGCAGTGTTATTGTGAAGTTCTATGTATAGTTTATTTACATGTGATGTCCAATATTGAAAAAAAAGCCAGTGGACGTGCTGAAAACTTTAATATGACATACATGTACTTGTTGGATATTTTCAGTGAATTAACCTGAAAACAACAGATTTCAGGCAGATGATATGCTACTTTGAATGACGAAATGACCGAATGCAGTGTCATAGTCTTACCCTAATTATAAAAAATCATTTGAATTGGTTGTTAGGACCAAATTTTGAAAAAAGATAAAATAATTAGTTTTTTAAATCATGTATTTGGATCGCAGGGGTGACAATAGGTGACGCTGTAATCAGCGATTATAGCGACTCTTTGTAAACCAGTTATATGTGATAAAATACTTTAGAGTTCTTATACCTTACTTTTTATTCCAAAATTTGTTGTTTATAACCCTGCAGCGCGTTTATCTAATTTAATTTATCTAATTTGGGTAAGTCTTTGACCACCCTGTATAATTTTATATGTGACCACCTTGCTTTGGCTGCATTTTCTGTCATCGAAATTGAATACTTCGTAGGTGGCGGAATTTTCGATTTCAAATCGATTTTCCAGAATTTTAACTGCCAGTTTAAGCGCGATGAGTTTTATCACAACGCATGGCGCATACTTTGGAATCTTTTGATGGGGGAGAAATGTCAGAATTTCAGTTTTCTCCATTTTTATTCATGGGTGTTAGACGATGCCAGACAAAATCATCGGCATTGTTGTGGCAGGCTTAGAGGTAGACTGTCGCCGAAATTGGCAGTGAGCTGAGGCATCTAAAATTGACATAAAAAGCGAATGGCACAATCCGGGGAGAGCAGATGAGTTGGTGAAGCAAGGCTAGAAAATCGATTAGGCATTGAAAAGACGCGAAAGAAGAATGGGGACTGGACTGGCCAATTTTGTGTATTAGGCCACTAACTTTGACGACCTGGTATAAAAATGCCACCACAATGTACTCGGGCCACAAAAGAATTCTACGCTACTGTATGAGTGGATGGTCACCATGTGCTAAGACCCGAATGGAGGGGAGGGCGACACTGTTATGGGTCGCTTGACACTTGCTTGTGCGCTGGTCAAATAAGCACTGTCCCGTCCCATTTTTAATGGACATTCCGGAAATGAATTATGGTTATATTTCACTTGATTCAGTTGTGGACCGCTGAGCACCATGCCACTCATTGACAAGCCAGGGGGAGCTTTCAATTGAATACTTACAAATCTATAGGATCTATGTGTCAAATGGGTTTGAGAGACAATCAGCAGAATGTTACAACATTCTTATACATAAAATTGCCACGTAATATGCTTGAGTTCAGCATGAAGAAAGCATAATTACGTATCTCCTATTGAGATTTTGAATATTGCTAGCCTTGGTTCATAGATCATGTTGCATTAATCAACTGATTTTTGCATTTTTGCGTCAAGGAATGCACTGGAATATCTAACGTTTATTGCATCGATGGTTTAAGCACAGGTGCTGTAAGTCCAGGTTGGTGTAAGATTCAGTCCAACTTACATGTTTACTGTATATCCTGAATCACATAGGACACAGCCATAGTTATGTTGTGCCCAAAATTAGGATATACATTAGGCAGAAATTGGGACCGTAAATAATCGCAATTAGAAAATATAGTAAAACCAAGGTTGGTCCAATGCCCTTTTTGCAATGGTACTAATCGGAGCATCAGTATACACTGTAGTATGTCTAACTTAGTTTCAGTTGATCGCTGCATGGAATTAAAAATAGTATTGCATGTAAACATGAATCTACACTAATTGTACTGCATTTAAAAACGGTACAACCAATCTAGGTTTTACTTAAGGTTTTTACATAATAAAAACGGCAGTACTTACTGAAATGAAATCTTGAATACATGTACGTGATCCTGAACGATTTGGACATTGGATCTGAGATACTGTACATACATGTACTGTACAATGTATGTGCTATAAACCAATCCATGTGATGATAATTATGTCTCAAATATGCATTTTCCACTGGTCGTACTTTTAACGTTAGATTTGAAAGCAATACGCTACATTTTTTTAAGTTTTTACCTCGCTGCACAAACTTAAATGCAGAAATATTCAAATGCAAATTTCTTTTGAACCAAAATATTACCATGCATCATTTTCCCAGTCGTTTATCTCAGGAAAATTGGAGTTGTTTTGCAAGCCAAAACATCTGAAGCAAATGATTCACCGTGGACTGTCGGTCATGTACATGTGTGTGTAGTCATGTATGAGAAGTCAGTTTTAAGCCTCCTATTCAGCTGAGCAAAAAATAAGGGGCATCTCCACTTGTAGGCTCGCTCTGGGCATATTGATCAAATCCGAGTTTTCGTACAATATGAAATTCATCCGCAGCAATTGCCCACATAAATAACCCACCAATTTATTCGCAATTGGGCTGCTCTGCTTTCACATCCCATGCGATATTTTTGATAGCAGGTGGGTGTGCCTGCATTCAACGACATGCAATCGGTTATCTACGGTTTGATTTGGCCTATGCCCACGCTGGTACTGGTGGGACATGGCAATATAATCCCATCATTTGTTGTCTCTTCGATATCGTTTTTTATATTTTGGACTTGCACGGAATGGTAATTGAGCAGAATGCTTACTGGCAATATTGCACGTGAACGGAAATCGATTAACTCAAATTGTCCATGAATTTCTTCTTCAGTCCATTGGTAATGCAAGACTAATGAGCTCTGGGTGACACGCCCCCTTACTTTGATGCTATTAAATTAGGAATAGTTATTTAAATGTATTTCTCACTTTCGTCGGGGCTCCGCCCTGCGTGTTTGATTACACCACACCTGTATGTAAAACGAATCTTCAGCCTTTAATCATGCAAACCGTCACGTTTCATTAATTATCTACTTTGATGGCTTAACGCAAAGCCATCTTTCAATTTCGTCCAACCCTGATTTTATCTACGGGGAAATATTGCTGAAGCGTATGATGAGGTTTGACATTCATTCCGATATCTGTATTGGGGAACTACATGACACGGCAATCACTGCAAGCACAGTTGCACCTACTGATTGCCCCCAATTAGGGGCATATACCGAAAAATTTATATTAGACGAAACGTGAATCCATTATAACGTGCGGGGTTATTACTTTAATTCCCTTTATCTTTCCGTTCTTTTAGCTTTTGCGATACCAACTATTTTTTCAGTTTTTCATTTGCATAACTTTTAGATTGTTAAGGTATACAGGGCGAGTCAGAAATAGGTTCGCCTCCTTAAAGTTATTCAAAATTGCGAACTTAGTCAAAGGGATCATTGGCAGTCTACATTGTAACAAGTCATATGAACTAGGTATCCTGGTTGTATCGTCAACATTTTCATCGAGACAATTCAAAATGCAACTTGTAACTCACTAACGTTTTAACAATAGTTTCAATTTGAAAGTTGTAGAGGAGGACGATGGCATTCTAAGCTTTTATCAGCACGGGGATAGACAAATTTATTACTCAACGCTGTATGACACTCAATATATTTATCTATATTCAACTTTGTCACCTGTCCTAGCTGTGGAAATTTCTCATGTCCTACACAACATTTAAAAATTAAAATAGCCTCGTTCTCCAATATAATGGCATATTTCTATTTTATTTCAACCCTGAGTAATACATTTAATTTAATTCAACTCAGTACCCTTTAGTCAGTAAGTGAATACCATATAGTGGTGGGTGTAATCCATCAACCCAAATTATTCGGTGGATACCACTTTCTGAGTAAATCATTGTGCAATTTGACATGCAAGTTAATTGCTGTAGGCTTATCCCGTGATCATTTTCGTATTTATCATTCGTCTGTACATGTACAGATATTTTATTTTGCCATCGCCTTAGCGAAATAAGATAGTCTTGCGAAATGCATTTACGACATACTGTATACAGTACGGTACTTCAACATGTAATGGCTGAAGCGAGCCATGGGGAGATTAAAATAGGCAATTGCTGGGGAAAAGTTGTTTGCTGGAAGCTGTTTGCCGTTTAGCACTGCACGTTTCATTGTCGGGAAAAATGTAAGCAATCAGGCTGTCATCAAAGCGTTATCTGCAGCTCTCGAGCCAAATGGGATTCATAAAGTTTGCATGTACACAGACTGAATATACGCTCTTCAGCGCTGATGGACAACTAATGCTCATTTGATTGATCAAGTGGACTCTTCATAATAAAGTAGTCAACTGAAAATGGTCTCTTAACTTCCTGTGAAGCCACCGCAGGCAAGGCCGTTGACTATTCCGAATGGAAATGAGGACTTGACTTCTTTTATCATCTATTACATACTCTGCATTTGCGTTAGTTTATGGAGACGTGCTTCAGTACATGAATTCAAATACTTTTCATGAGACTAGCATCCTAAAAGTGCCCGCGTACATTATTGGAATACCAACAATGTAAATTTGAGACCATTTTGTGCAAAACTTTTTTTTGGAATATGATTGGGTTTGCAAAATGCAAAATTGGAAGTTTCCACCTATGCATGACGCGGAAAAATTTATTGTAGTTGAAACTTTCTATTTTCCAGAAATTTGAAAGTTGAAGAAAAATCCAAAACTGCCAGTTACTCCTTATCGTCGCCATACTTTTACGTTTCGTTTATTTTGGCGTTGCTGGCCATGCTGGCCAAAGAACACGGCATAACCGTTCTAGGAGTGATCATATGCTACGATATTGTTTTACAAGAAAAACGGCTACGAAGGTGAGATGATTTTTTTCTGACTTGAGCTGTCTTACCTTCATAAAGTTATTCAGAATATTGGTTTTCAAGACTTCACTTCTAAAAAAATTCACTCTTGTTTTTTCTTGAAAAATAAATAGCAGTCAGGGTGTAGATGCTATAGAATATTCCTAGCTCATGCATGTTTATCACAGCTGCGTCCGAATAATTTATTTACACATTTAAATTATGCAGCGAATTTATTCTATCTTGCCTTGTTCAGCCTTGCTCATAATTGGAGCAACTTCTCTTCCTGTGTTCCATTATTCACACGTTTGGCCATCGCAATAATAACGGTAAGCAGATTTCAGAAACAGGTGTTTTAAATTCAATATTGATAATTTTGAATAAGTAACTGATCGAGCCGGTTTTTAAACTTTAATAACTTGCAATCCAATAACCTGGCTTGGATACAGCTGCCTGAAACTTGATGCATATGTCTTATCTCTAAGAAGCTTTAATTATTTTCCTATCAAAGTATTTGGGCTCTGTTTCATGAAAAATGGGAAATTTCCAGAGATTAATTTTTGTTGTCAATTGAATTAATTCCCTTCAACATGTCAATGCTATTCCCCAATGATTTTATTCAAATTCGTAATTTTTGGTTCAGAAGACATGCATAATACGCTAAAGCTTAGTCTATACTAGCTTTAATTAGTCGACAAATGTGTTCGGGGAAAGATAAAGACGAAACAAAGGACTTACTCAAAAATGTCACGTTATGAAAGGCTACATGATCTACATGAGGTATTGCATGTTTGTTAAAGCAAATGAATTTTCTATTTACATTTAATTGTTCATTGGTACTGGGTGGAATAAATCGTGAAACCATGGGGGGTGATGCACTTTTCCTAGTATAACTTATATTTTATCTTTCTATGATTATGGTAATTAAAGATGTTAATTTGCTTATTCGTCCGCATCCTAATAAGCTCTTGTGGTTTAATAATCTTTGTAACAAGAACGACTTTGTCGATTAGAGAGTTAAATACAAATTTGTGGTCTTAAAGCTTCATGTTTTCATCTCTACTACTCTGTACTTCTAAATATGGAAAATTTGCCAGTAAAACAGCTGTGCACAAGACAGTGGTTATTTCCTAGGCTCAAGATACACCTGCAGTCTTAACGCAAATGCAAATATAAAACTCATGCTTTTAAATCCGTAATGTAGCTCGGTTCTATGGGGAATTCTTTTAATACGCTTTCATAACCATACCATATATTAAGAATTCATACTTTTTCTAAATCTTCTTGAAAGGGGTTTATTTAAAACTACAACGTAAACACTTCTGAGCACATCAACATTTGACTTGGAGCAAGTGCATGCTGTTACTGCTGCTTTACGTTTTCAAAGTAGTTTGGAATCTTATGGCATGGTTCACAAACAAAATAAATGCAAGAATTATTATTAGGTATAGTTCTTATTGAGTTTGCATTGATTTAAGCTCTAAATTTACCACGATGTTTCGTGCAGCAATCCAAATATAAAATAATTATTTGCAGGTTTATTTTGATACAGGTAATACTATTGATTGCATTCCGGATTTGGATGTTGGACGGCACTGTGCCACAATTTTCCGAACAAGATAACCCAACATCCTTTGCACCTCTTTGGCAAACAAGGTAGGAAAAAGCTTAATTTCTATTATGCTTCCTTATTATCTTCCTTCACGTATTTGAGTTAGGTATTGCATGGCGGGTTTCATTATTGCTGATTTTCTGGCAGAGTTTCATGTACATGTAACCAAATGATCTCAATTCTCGCTTATTCTATATTTTATGAAAAAAGTTTTCATTCGTGTGCCTTCGTTATACTTTTGTACAAGAATCAAAATAATTTATTGAACTGGTACATGTATACGAAAGTATTATTTATCTATCCATAGCTATGTATGTAGCTATTATCTATATCTTTAAAATATCTTAATTTAAATTATGTACTGGTTTTCACAAAGTCTGATAGACCACACCTCAATGTTAGTGATGCTTTATTATTTTAGATGATTCTAGGTGTTTCCCCCCGTAATGTGACAGACTTTAAGGCAAACTGTGTAAACCCAGTGTAGTGACTTGGTGTACGGCAAATTTTTTTAAGGCGAGTTGAAGCTTACAAGTAAACATACCGTATTATTCCATTAAACACGCACCTAACACATTCAATTCTACTCTAAATTTACATTTAGTGTAAGTCATTGACCGGTGTTTAGTGCCTACCCAATATTGAATTTCTGTAAAAAATCAACTGCAAGTAGATAGAACTTTTCTTGATTTATTGATCAAAAATCTAACAGAATTTATCAAACACTGTAAATAGCTCTTGGAATTATACTGTTGCGACTCGCAGGTACCGTCTTCTATTCGGGTTTTCTAAACTACTGTGTACATTGTACAATTTTATTTATCAATAAGAATATTGCTGTTTTGAATGGGTCGAATAACAAGCGCAATTGCACGATTGCAACCTTTCAGGTTCATGACATATTCCTATTTGCTGGCGTTCAATGCATGGCTGCTTTTGGGACCCATCACCCTGTCCTATGATTGGCAGATGGGAAGTATTTCTCCCATTGAAAGTATATGGGATAGTCGAAATTTGGCTACACTTGCATTAGTGATAACTGTGATGCTACTGGCCTGGCGCTCAATCCTTTCTCAAGAGGTAAGTAGTTTGTAACCAATACAAACACGATCTATACATGTGCATGAAGTGTGTAGGCTGTGTTCATGCATGTTTTATAACGTACAATGGGCACTAGTTGAATAACAAAATCATTATGAATACAACATCATTTGAAAACAAGCTTCGAAGCTAGCACGCACATTTACTCCAAATCCTCTTTATTTTTTATTCGTGATCCACGGTTTAATTAAGCTGCATGTGATTAATTTATGGAGTCACTAGAGCTTTAATTACTTTTCGGTTTGTGTATTCCAGGATGCGGATAAATGTGCCTTGGGTTTGGGATTGTTGTTCATTTTACTTCCTTTTTTACCTGCCTCGAACTTATTTGTCACGGTGGGCTTTGTCGTCGCCGAGCGGATTTTATATTTTCCTAGGTAAGTTTTTCGATAAATTAATTAGCTAAATGAAAATTGGTCCATCGCTCATCTCGTTTTTCCAATAATCCAACGGAGAAGGTCGCTTTATTAATTACCGATTATGATCCATCCACTAGGCGCTGAAGTCGCTAATACCCACAATGTATTAATTACGTGCATTTACCCCCTTAACGCATTATTTGTTGTGCACTTATTAAATATCCAATTAAAAGTTCGAGTGCATCAAAAAATTAGCTCATCCAATCGGCTCTCATTAAGTAATGCATGCTGAAAGAGATCAAATATCCCCAAACAATTAATATGTAAGCAAGGAAATACTGACTTTCAAACTACATCTATCCAAGGAGTTGAGAATCAGATTTTTTTCCTCACAATGGACATTATTTTCGATGAACTTGCAAATGTTGCTATGAATGCCAAATTTCACATTTGGATAAAGGCATAATGCATATTGTATCTAATAATTGCTAGTTATACGGTGTATTTCGATGTTTATCTACTAGACAATTGTTCTTGGAAGATACAAATTTGTGCACTTTTGTAGCAGGGAAGATACATTTTTTCCGAAATTATAAACGCGCTGATTTGGAAATTTATTAATTTTCTCAAATTGTTTTCTTGGATTCGTCCACTTTTTTCTTCTCGGCTGTCATTTCTTGCACTAAGCTTGTCTGCATTTTCTGTGAACATGTCCTTGAATGCGCGGTTAGGTTTTTGGGGGGATATAAATAGGAATTCAGGTGTAGTAAACAAGGGATTTATAACTCCCAAAGGCGTCATCTTATTTACGTTCAACTGCACGCTTTTTCAGTCCTTTTTCCCAGGAGAGACATCTTTAAAGTTACTGTCATTCATATTATCAGTAAGTTTATTACTTCTGTAAATATATGCAGATGAATTTAACGTTTATGGCGACACATCTCGAAATAGTCCATCCCTTCAAAAGCATTTGTTGGACTTCTTGAATGAGTAACAAAGAAAGGGTCAATATTGAATTGTTAATGTTAGTCCTTGTATAACATTGTGTTCGCTGTGTTCAGTCAAGCCCTTCAAACACACAGTTTAAAGCGTCAAAATAAACCCCCAATACCTTAAGAGGATTCTCACATACATTTATGTTGTATACTACACTGTAATTAGACAACTTTGCTGATAATATGTTATTTCCCATTTAGCATGGGGTTTTGTATCTTAGTGGCACATGGCGTTCAAAAGTTATTGGCGGATAAAAGGTGGAGACGATTCGTGATTGGAGGAGTCATTGTGCTAATACTACTTTTTGTTCTAAAAACAATTCGCCGGAATAGGGTGTGGAATACGAGAGAATCTTTATTCAGGTAATAATTTTTCTAATAGTATACGTATCAGAAACTGAAGACTGAAAATCATTGCAAATTATCTTCAGTACATGTTAGAATTATACATGTATGATCGGAGTGAATCGGCCATTCTTTGGACGTATTTATCTTCTAAAGTGATGTTTTGTCATTCAGGTCTGGGCTGGAGACGTTGCCTCATAATGCTAAAATGCATTATAACTTTGCTAACCTCCAGAACGACTTGGGAAATGTGCAGGAAGCAATAAAACACTACAAGGAAACCTTAAGGTAAGCGATGATTCAGTTCTTATTAACTATAGCTTCATGATACACCAATCTAGTTTACTTAGCAATTTCTTTGATAACAGTCAAGAGTATACTAGTGCAGAAAGACAGATTTCGCTTCGTTGAGATGATTATAGCATTGATCATATCGTTCACACACGATTCACTTGAAAACGAGTTTGGAAGCCGAAACTCGTTGCCAACACTCGTCATATCTGCCATGTTAACTAGGAATCATCATGGCATTTCACGAGACTTTTAAACATGTTTCTAAAATACATTGCAGCACCGTATTTTCTCATTTTCACATATTCATAAGATTTTTTTTGATTTTTTTTTCTCTCTCTCGAAGTTTTCTAACGGCTGTTTAGCTTTAACCAACCCATGCTCAGAGTATAGCTTTTCCTTCAACAAATTAACGTATATCAGTTTATGCCACCAGCAGAGTACTTAAGTTCAGTTGAATTGAACTGAGTCGGACGTGGGGTCCTTATTTATTACAGACTCTGGCCTGAACATGCCAGCGCTCACAATAATTTGGGAACTTTAGTGGAAGACTCAGTTGTAGCGGAATTTCATTTCATGGAAGCGATTCGGATTAATCCCATTCATGCGAGAGCTCACTTCAACATTGGAAACTTACTTAGGTAATGCGGATTTTCTGTTTCGTATACATGTATTTCGGCTAGTGCTCCTAATGGATTATCATCAGATGAAAAACTTTTGGAGAAATGCCTTTTTCCAAAATCTGTTCCTTGCATCCTAACGTGTTTTTAAAACGAATAGACATAGTATCTTTGCTTTAGCATCATACAAATGAAAACACAGCACGTCAAGTTTAGAAAAACATTATAAAATTGTTAATCATATTTATCGCAAAACACGTTCCGTGGTAATTTATGACGTTTATTGCAAATCCTCTTGGTAAATTTCTGAATTTGCGTCCTGGAGTTGAACGTGCCAATAATGTGCTACAGTGAGTACATGCAAAACAATGCTGGAGGCAACACATTTTTTCTGCATCAGCAAGTTATGGACATTTTTAATGACAGCAAAGATGCCCAAATGCCGACAGCCATCCGTTTTATGGAACAAGCTGTTGTTTTGGAACCCACCTACACAGACGCGTACACCAATTTAGCTGCGATGTACAGCGAGGTGGGGAGATATGAAGATGCAGAAACGGTTCATAAGTCTCTTCTCGAATTGGAGCCTGACAGTGCTGATGTTCATAACAACTATGGTGCTTTCCTTCAAAAAATCGGTAAGCATTGATTTCTAATTTTTTCACATGTCTTGATTATATCTACCTCATTTGATTGAGGTGATGACCACATTTGATTTACTAGGTAAATATAATGTCTTGCAAAGCTGAGTACTATGTGATAGCGCTATGCATTTCAAAATGCTTAACAATGGTAAACTCCTTTAGTTGACCACCTCTGTAACTTGGCTGTCCCATCGTGTTGGAGAATTTCCCTCTACCGTACATGTGCCGTAGAATTGGAGACAATCCCTCCAAGTTGGACATCCTGAACTCGAATGTAGGACAATATCATGTACCACCGATTAGGAAAACCCTGTTAGTCCATGAGACAAATTCTATGGGAAAAAACATGTTGGCTTATGAAAAAGCAATTTAGTGCACCATAGGTGTCCGATATAGAGGTTTCACTGCATCTTATTCAACTGTAAAATCACTTATTAAATCAAGTTGATATTTCTGTCGCCCTTAAGTTGAATGATCATACTGGCATCGTTTAGAAATCCTCTTTTCGAATCAGCCATGGTTTACTCGGCCATTAAATTTACAAGCAGTGGCGAATAAAAATTCGATTGCCGATAATCGAGGGGCCAATCAAATTACAGAATGGATTCTAAAAGCCCGAAAATCTCTCGAGGAAAAGGGACATAAGACCCATTATTGGTACACGCGATGTAAGTGCTGTTGTTGCCTTAAAGAGCGAATGTGGGACTGCTTTCATTACAGCTGTTTATTTCTCAACGTTATTCCATTTTACAGATTTTGGTTAAACTGAGTCTTAGCAGCCAATACTTTGGCACTTAAACACAGTTGCAAGTTTCGCACCATGTCTTGTTTATTAAACAGGTCGCAAAGATGAAGCGTTAAAAAAATACCAGCGGTCGATTGCCTTGCAACCAGACCACGTGTTGGCGCTCGTGAACATGGCGAAATTGTTGAAATCCATGAAAAAATATATGGATGCTGAAAAACTGTATAAGAGGTATACTGTCAAAAACTGTGCTTACACGTTCTGGTCGCACATTTCTATACACCATGAGTAAGAAATGTGTCACACCCCCAAAAAGTCACTCAAAAGTGTAAATGTGGCAAAGCCTGGCAAAAGCTGCAGTGTAGCTCATAACTACACAGCTCTGAGTGGTTTCAATTCTTAAAATACTGTATACCATTCATATTGTGTATTGAATTTGCTTATAACTAACAGGATTGTACCAATGCACTGTATAACCGTTAGTCCAGCGTTGATGACGTGACTAAGATGTTCATGGCTTGTTACATTGAAATTCACCCATTTTGCTGTATTTTCACTTTTGAGCCACTTTGTAAAGGGAATACATTTCGGACTCGTCCTATACCCTACCATTTCTAGACCTTGGAAACATCGTTTTTGTTTTTAGGGCTTTAGAAATCAAGGAAGATCCTAAAATCAAGGACGGTTTAGGGACCCTTTACTTTACCACTGGCAGACATTTGGAAGCCAGAAAAATGTTCGTGGAGGTTTTAGAGAAATTCCCCGAAGAAATGGATGCCAAAGTTCATTTTGTAAGTCCTAGTATTGTTTTCCATAATTTCAATGTGCCTAAGTGATATGATAGTGGATTATGGACACAAAAGATTTTGAAGGAAATTAATGTCATCCTGGAAAGTAATCTCATCCTATTCCAAACTGGGCAGCATGCCAATTAAGCACTGAAATTGTTCGAGATTTTGTCTGTTCATGCGTTGGAATTGTTAATGTATATCTTGAGCTGATAGTGCTTTTAACATTAACCTTTTTGTTAAGGATTAGGACTTGTGTCCTAGACATGTTTTTGTCAAGGGTTAGGACTTGTGTCCTAGACATGTTTTGAGCATAAGAAGCAAATTGTCTGAAAAAAACATTATCCCCAACATTTTCCAAGGTTGAAGTTTTGTAAATTCTTAAATACTTCTGATAGGCTCAAGTTATGACCCACGAACAAAACTTCACATATGCCGAGGAGACACTAAATTGGGTTATTTCTCGAAATTCTTCACATCGTGATGCACTTCGTCAATTAGCGCTGTTATGCAGCCACCTCAATCGTACCACAGAGGTAAGTGCACACTTTTGATGTACCTTTGACAATTTGATTTTGTTATGCCCGGCAGCTGCCCTTTTCCAGCATAGACGCTATGAGAAAGTGAGCTTCTCCTAGCTCATGCGATGATTGCATGCGGTTAGGTTGAGTTACAATTAACACGTTAAGATTAAACAGTAACGATTTTCTTCAGATATTTTTCAAGCAACAAGCCATGCATTTGTTCTCTTTTGAACATTAAACAACTGCTAAAAGTTAGGTACGCGGTATTTTATACCAACCTTATTCAAGTGTCAATTTACCCCCACTATCGAGTATGTTGACACAAGACTTAGGGCTGGTTGCTATATTGACCCAATTTGAACCTGGACCCATTTCTGCCCTGCAAATATTGAAAATGTAGCTAAAGCTCTCAGTGGAATATCGTTTTCCTTTGCTGTTACTTCCAATACGTGCTGTATGTCAATATTGTTGCTGCTCATGATGACGTCTGTCCTCATTCTTCTCTTTCTTAAAATGTTCACTTAGAAGATAATTTAAAATAACGAACACCTGAATTTGTTGCCAGGCTCTCGGGTTTATCATTCGAGCACTAAAACTGTGTGGGACCAGTGACGTCACTTGCGCTCAATTGTACGCCGACCATGCCAACATCCTCATGGATATGGACCACATGGATTTGGCAGCTGAAGTATGCAATTAATGATTTACTGTACATTTGTGCTGTGTATATGCATGGCGACCTATGCGTAATTTAATCTTTAGGCAGGGTTTCTACAAGTCATACAATAGTCATGGTATTTCAATTAGGGTTATGGCATTTTTGCCTTTGAATAATTCACTGGACATTTCATTACATTTTATAAGATTTCCTTCAATCTTTGATGCATACCTCTTTTTGGCACTTTGTCACCTACCAATGTCCCATGCTTTAATGGCATCTACAATAAGTACATGTACATGCAAATCACTTAAAGTTGCCCTTCGAAATTGACCAGGAAATTATAGAATGTTTTGTTGAATAGTACAGTGTGTCCTATGATACAGTATGAATGCTATCCAAACTTACATGTACTGGTAGGTAGTGTTCAACTACCAACGGTATACACGTATACTAATGGATATTGGATAATACTAATATACTACATTTGTTCAACAGAGCTACAAGATGGCCTTGCAGGTGTATCCAGGCTTTACTCTCGCTCACTTGAATTTGGGTGTCATTTTTCACATGAAGGTAAGTCAAGTTGGCAATTGGTCAGTTTTGTCGCCTTATTTTAAAGTAACGGAAGTGACGCAAGAATGGTGTGTATGGATCGCATTTCCGCTTCCAGCGCAACTTCGACGAAGCATGGAAACACTACAGGACAGCCCAACTCCTCGAGCCCACTAATCGACTCTTGCAAGAAAATATGGACAAACTGAGAAAAGCGGAAGTGGCGCTGCTGAGCATGGCGTCATCCGAACACTCGGATTCCTGCAGATGATGGTGATAACCACGAACAATGTGAACCAAAAAACACTGGGTTGACAATGATGGACCCATGACGGAGCGCCGTGCAGCGGTCCCAACTAGCGCCCTCTAGGCGATGCGGAATGGAAATACTGATTATCATTGTGTGATGTAAAAGGATGACACGCAAACATCGTGAAAAGTCGATTTAATGTGGCACGTGTTTCAACAGTCACACAACTCAAATTAAAATTTACAGAAGCAAATTTGTAAATCGTTTTACCGTAGAGCACCATTGCACGATTAAAAATATTTTATTATGATTTATGGCAAGGTATTGTCGGTTATGAAGCATTGCATGAGTAAACAGTGGAATGAATTAATCATGTATAAATCGGGTTTCTGGTATAAAGTGCAGCACAACGAAAATATACAATAACGGATTGTTGAAGTTGACTATAGTCATGATCCCTACATGACTACTGAAATCACGTGTGTGATGACGTCATTCAATATCTATAGATCCAGTTTTCAAATACAAGTATTGGCCCAAACGCCGTTTTACCATTAATTCGGTTTACAAGTTTCGGTAAGAACAAAATCTTTCTTGACACTAATTTTTATTTAAATAACATGTTGTGCTGCGTAGAATCTTTCCAAACAGAAACATGTAATTCAACCTTGACTATCAAATTAGTTACGAATTTATCCCCCGCCTGGTGGCGCTGGTGGCCAAACAATGGCTGCCCGCATCAAGTGTCTACAGTATGTGCGACTTTTCGATTCGACTGTCACCGTATTCGCGCTGGATTTCTAACGAGTGCCGAGCTTTTTTCCTTTATTTCGGAACTTCTTCATCGAGTTCAACATCCTCTACAGCCAGAATGTCCGCCAGTTAGAGCAGCACGAACTTATATTCCAATTCGAACTGGTAAGTAAGCCTACAATCACTTTGAACAATCCGTTCCGCTAGATACTCAACATCAATCGCATGTTGTACAAGTCATTTTCATAGTGCAGTAGACCCTATACTATCTGTATAAGCTTTAATCGGCCATATTAACCTATAATGTACGTAAACCACAGCATTGAGAGCAAAAACTTTTCCAAGTTAGGTGGGCCCATTGAAGCGGGCGCCATTTGTTTTCTGCCGTTGATTGGAATTACATTGTCCTTATTGACGTTCAAATATGCTCGTTTTGGAAAGTTACAAATTTGGCTTAATATTTAAGAAGGAAAGTATTGATAGGAAGTAATAGGGCCTAGGCGGCCTACAGATTCAATAATTGTTGTGATATTCGACGTGATCTTGTGCGTACAGTCTGCTGAGGTGAAAAGAATGCCAAGAATGTGGTGAATCCTTAAATTTTCTTGTTAATCGGGCATCAATACGGATGAAACGTGGCCGACAACGCCCTGTACTGAGACAAATACATGCATATGGACGTACATGTATATTGACGGTGCCAATACATGACGGATTGCCAATACATTTTGGACGTTACATGTAATGTATACTGGGGCCTAATGAAGTCTAAATAGGTGAGCTAGAATGGAAAATACTTTGACATTGTTTAGTTTGCAAGTTAAACTCAAGTCATGTCTGCCATGCAGATGAAACGAATCAGTCATTTCAATAATTGCTGCGACGCGGCGTTGGCAATAAAACGCTATTTCTAATCAACGCCGACATTTTTAATGAATTTAAAAGGGTCCGGGATTATATTGTCTCTTAATGATGTAGCTCCTAAGACCCAGCCCCTTCGATTAATTAACTTTGAATGCGAATCAAGCGACGAGAACACTGAAGGCGGCTACGATAATGCACTAATCAATTCTGGAAGATTGCCATTTGTATTTATTGGATTAGCATTTGATGCTTGCCAATCGTGTACTAGCTGGAAGACTTGCAAATACTCCATTATGCTGATCCGGCTTTCCGTTTAATTTCCCAAAAATAAAAGAAGGGTCGTTAACGCATGTGCCTTAATGTTGTGCACAGTATTTATCGTACTTAAGTTTCCATTGTATTAGGCAAGTCATGTTTCCAACCTTTTAAAATCGAGTAGGCCTGACATTGTTGGGTACTTGCAGGCAACTGTACTTTATACCTGTTCTACTTTCCACTGACGTTACATTTTACAAGTATACTGGCAACTTCGTCTTTCGAACCCCACCCCTCTTCCTACCGAAACAACTTTTACCTTCAAAATTACACTCTTATCAATATTCTATTTGGGATATTGAATAGAGAATTGCGACATACACACACGATCCTTACACACATTTCTTTCGTTTCCAATTGGCCGATGGCTAATCAAATTATCGACATGCAGGCATTGTTTGGTAGTTTATAAATTTTTTGTAATAAAAATCTCCTGGTTTTAAGATATCACAACCAGGTGACAGAGTTTAGGAGAAGTCGTGTAACTCGCATTTCTATAGTGACTTGGTGTTAGGGAGCTTTATTTAAGGCAAGAAAACATTAATCGAAAAGAATTCGAATTGAGAACAAGCTTTATCAGAATTTGAGCGTTAAGGCCCATTGAAACTGTGTTGTGACTTTGGGGACACCCTGCACAAAATTGCGAAACTCTATTTCTCCTTTCCTGATCAACATATTAAATTTTTTTTTTGTAAACATCAAGAGGGACTTGCGTTTTATTTGACAACTTGTGGAAATGCATATGATATTAATAAAAACGATAATTCTATTTTTGACTTTTTATTTTGCTTTA